>CM044001.1:100268015-100525515 GCA_024085815.1 Flaveria linearis
TGAAATCAATCTTCATCTTCATCGCGACCTGTAACTCACTCGAACACTACCTTCGGAGTTTCAAAACCTGAAATTGATTAGGGGCTTTCACTCTCGATCATCATCCAAAGCTTCATACAAATTTAATTTGATTATCATCACGGTTAGAGCAACATTCGATTGGCACCTAGTCGCGGACCTATCTCGAACTCAAACTCATTGAATACACCATCTTAACAGGTAATTAATACATCTATAAACTCGGTTTTTCATGGGGAATAAAAGCCCCATGATTTCAGTAGCAATAATGATCGAATCGGGGTTCAATTGGACGGGATTCGATCTAGGGTTCATATGATGATTTGGGATTGAAGCATATGGTGTTTAAAAGAATTAAAGGCCGAGAGTTATCGTGGCCACGGCCTTTGGTTCACCGGTTCCCACGCTCTAACTCAAACAGAAGGTCCCGGGTTCGACCCAGGGCACCTACATTATTTTTTTAAGGCCTTTTAAGCCTTTAAAAATTCAGAAAAAAATTCTAAAAATCATAAAAACATTTTCACAAACATAACAAATTTTTAAAACCACTTAACTACTTTCTGAAATTCATTTTTATATTTTATTCATTTTTAATTGTTTTAAACAAATAAAATAACTAATTATATTTTCTACCAATTAATAATTAGTGTATAATATATAATTATACAATAAATAGATTGAATCCAATATATATACATAGGTATATATTATCCAATTATCAAAACAATTTTTATTTGATTAAATTACATGTATATAATTTTATATAATCGTATACAATTTATAACTTGTGTATATACTTAACATACAATATATAGTTAAGTTCACTTATGTATAAATGTATTATATACATATAATCATGTATATAATTATACATATAATTACTTGATTATATATAATTATGAATATAATTATACATATACAATTTATTAATAAATTGTATAAATGTATAACTTACACGTATAATTTTATTAAAGTTCTTGACATAATCACTTTCAATAAATTCGTTTATTTCAAGACATTTCAAACCGAATAAAATTTATCAATTTAAACTACCATAGAAATCCTAATACATTCCCAAATTCCCAAATCGTTATTATTCTAACTCGAGACACCGTTCCTTAGGTTAATTATAAGGAAATCGTTGGTGTCTAAACTATCACGTCCAAATTCCAATCTCATCAATCAAGTGAGTTTTCATATCCCCTTTTTATATCATTTTCTATTTGGGGGAAATCATGTGATACAATATATTCTATCATGATATTCTATTGTTATTTCATTTTCAATTCAATTCAAGACAGGTTATGTTATTACTTGCAATTACGTGAACATACCGAATTAAACTGGACGACAGTAAACCCTAATGAAATCAATCAATCAATCCTGGCAACAATGTAGATCTACTGGTTTGGATGACCCACCCCACATGGCTTACGAGTGGTGATTGTGCCAGAGGCAATTAGTCAATCTATGGTGTTTATGTGCAAGTTTATTATATGCAAGTGTCAAGTCAAGGGGTTTATATTGTGTCGGTTTATCTATATGCTTCGCGGTTGCCATATAAGTCTTAATATTACCTTGTGAATTGAATTACTATCGATGGATCAATCAATCAATCTATATGTATATTCAAAACAGTGATTACTCACCAGCTAACTCGTTAGCTGACTTTATTTTCTCACATGATTTCAGGTTAAGCAAGATAGTGGACTTCTATGTGCTCATCTAAGACACGGACCTAGTTAAAATAAAAGACGATTATTATTTGTGTTTTCGATTGTTGTATTTGTGTATGTTGAACTTATTTTATCTTGTAATCTGATTGTAATATTATTTCCACTATTAGACAACCATGTGTTATGAACAATCCATCATTCCCTCGTCCGCTCCGATGATTCCGCCGTCGGTCGGGGTGTGACAGATTGGTATCAGAGCCATGGTTATAGGGAATTAGGTTATTAGAAATGGAATGACCTAGACTATAACTAAGTACCTTTACACATGAGTCCTCTCATGTATTTATATGCTTAGACAGGATTTTATGTGCC
Source organism: Flaveria linearis (assembly GCA_024085815.1). Taxonomy (NCBI): domain Eukaryota; kingdom Viridiplantae; phylum Streptophyta; class Magnoliopsida; order Asterales; family Asteraceae; genus Flaveria; species Flaveria linearis. The sequence goes on from CM044001.1 coordinate 100,270,082, forward strand.
TTACATGTTTATACTTGATTATGTGATTATCTGTTTATGTGATTCTTCTTATACTATGAATCTATCAATATACACACGAAACTTAACTCATATTCTAAGGCATTGTGTGCCTAATTCAAGTGATTTCAAACTCCAAAACTCGATTGTTATTCATGGTTTTCAAATCTCGTCAAAGTCCGTGTCACATGACCGAGAACATGCAATGCTGGAAGAGTGGGATACCTGTATCTTAAGGTGTTCTGTCTAGGCAAGGTATTCATACAACTTGATTACCTTACCTGGGAACCCTCGAGATGAGTATTCGCTTATAGGTACGCATGTCCTCATTAAGGTTGTGGTGGACACAAATACTTTGATAAGTCACCGTATTCGTTTTGGTTTGCGAACCGAACGTTTACACTCCTAACCTCTCATTGTTATTCTAAACAATCTCATTAACGATTTTATTATTTTGAAAAGTTTTAAAAAAACCAATTACCCGTTTCTCATAGAGGTTTCTTCTTTCCTTATTATACAGCATGTCTTTTCGTCAAAACCGCTCCCGATCTAGAAGCTCTGGCCGCAAGATTGCTGCTATGGTGGCACATGAAGTTGCTGCGGTTATCCCAACACTGCTTACTCATTTGAACCAAGGCAACAATACTGTCCAAAACACAACTGCACCAAACACTGTCCAAAACCCAACTGCACCAAACCCTCCCAAAACTTGTACTTACAAGCATTTCAATTCCTGCAATCCTACTAAGTTTAGCGGAGCCGAAGGTGCCACTGGTCTTTTACAGTGGTTCGAGAGTATCGAGAACACTTTCCTCAATAGTAAATGCCCCGAGAATCTCAAGGTTCGTTACGCTACAAGTGTTCTTCAAAAGAGAGCACTCACTTGGTGGAACAGTGAGAAACGAACCCGCGGAACTGATGCAGCATTAGCATTGACGTGGGATGAAGTTAAAGAGCTTATGACTCGGGAATTCTGTCCGAGAAATGAAATTAAGAAATTGGAAGCTGAGTTCTGGGACTTAACTCAAGAAAGTGGAGAAAATCTAGCTTATACCAACCGATTTCATGAACTGAGTCTACTTGTTCCTCATCTAGTTACTCCTTTATCTCGGGCTATCGAAAATACATCGGTGGTCTACCCATGCAAATTCAAGACACGGTGTGGGGTAGGAATCCTGCAACCTTGGAAGATACCATCCGGTTAGCTGCTCAGCTAACTGACAATCATGTCAAGGCTGGAACTCTGACTAGGAAAGGTGCTAAGAGGGTGCCCGGGAAACCCTCAGCTGAAACCCCTAAGGAGGAAAAACCTGAACCTTCTCAAAACAGGAAGAGGAAGGCTAAATCCCAAAACTTTGCTGTGATTACCCCTGCTGTGCCAATAAATCAAGTCCCTCCAACTCGTCAAACAGTAATCAACAACCAACCACCGATGAAAAAGCCATACGCTGGACCCTTTCCGCAATGTGACCACTGCAAGTATCACCATCCTGCTAACGTCCAGTGTCGCCAATGCACCAACTGTGGTCGTTTCGGCCATACATTCAACGTGTGCAAGAATACTGCAAGGGTTCCAGTTACCACACCAACTGTTCAGCATACCCCGACAATCACACACGCAAGAGCTTGCTACCAATGCGGAGATCCTAACCATTTCCGCAACCAATGTCCAAAGCTTCTCAAGGCCGCCCCTGCAGCACAAGGTCGAGCATTCAACATCAATGCCCAACAAGCCCAAGCTAGCAACGACGTGGTGAACGGTATGTTCCAAATTAATAATCAATACGCTTCGATTCTTTTTGACACCGTGCCGATAAAAGCTTTGTATCCTTAGACTTTGAGCCCTTACTTGCTAGTGCCCGAACCAAGCTAGATAACCCCTTTACGGTAGAGATAGCTGACGGAAAACCCATTACAATTAATTCTGTTATTCCTAACTGTACTTTGAATCTAAGTGAGCATGATTTCTCTATCGATCTTATACCCATGCAACTGGGTAGTTTCGATGTTATAATAGGCATGGACAGGTTATCAAAGAATCATGCCGAAGTAATTTGTCACGAAAAGACCATTCGTATTCCTCTCCCGACCGGAAGCATACTACAAATCTACGGGGAAAAACCTTACAAGGGCTTAAACTCATGTCTTGTACCAAAGCTCAAAAGTACCTCCGCAAGCATTACGTGGCTTTCTTAGCTTATATCGTGAAGGCAGATGAGAAATCTAAGAAGATTGAAGACATTCCGGTTGTTCGAGAGTTTCCTGAAGTTCTTTCCCGATGATTTAACCGATCTTCCTCCCGTTCGTCAAGTTGAATTCCGAATCGACCTTGTACCTGGTGCAACTCCCGTGGCAAAATCTCCTTATCGACTTGCACCATCTGAGATGCAAGAACTTGCTAGTCAATTGCAAGAACTGTCAGACAAAGGATTCATTCGCCCGAGCTCGTCACCATGGGGAGCTCCGGTATTATTCGTGAAGAAAAAGGATGGCTCATTCCGTATGTGCATTGACTATCGAGAGCTCAACAAACTCACAATCAAGAACCGTTACCCATTACCCAGAATCGACGATCTGTTTGATCAGCTTCAAGAGCCACTCATTTCTCAAAGATCGATCTTCGTTCTGGTTATCACCAACTCCGTGTGCATGATGATGATATTCCAAAAACCGCTTTCCGAACAAGATATGGCCATTACGAGTTTACAGTGATGCCATTCGGGTTAACCAACGCACCGGCAGTATTCATGGATTTAATGAATCGCGTGTGCCGGCCATACCTAACAAATTCGTGATCGTATTCATCGACGACATCTTGATATACTCCAAATCTAAATCCGATCACGAGAATCACCTTCGTCTAATACTCGAACTTCTGAAGAAAGAGAAACTATACTCCAAATTCTCAAAATGTGAATTCTGGCTTAATGAGGTTCAATTTCTTGGTCACATTGTAAACAGCAAGGGAATTCACGTTGATCCCGCAAAGATCGAGGCGGTAAGAGAAATGAGGGAGAACCTAAAACTCCTACAGAGATTCGTTCATTCCTTGGTCTAGCTGGATATTATCGACGTTTTATTCCTAACTTCTCGAAGATTGCTGTGCCACTCACTGCTTTGACCCACAAGGATAAGCCTTTTTCTTGGGGCCTGATCAAGAAAAAGCATTTCAAACCCTCAAGCAAAAGTTGTGTGAAGCCCCGATTCTAACTCTTCCTGATGGAAACGACGACTTTGTTGTCTATTATGACGCTTCAAAACAAGGTCTAGGTTGTGTACTCATGCAGCGAGGCAAAGTTATCGCTTATGCTTCAAGACAATTGAAGATTCATGAGAAAAATTATACGACGCACGATCTTGAATTGGGTGCTGTCGTATTCGCACTCAAAATCTGGAGACACTATCTCTATGGCACTAAATTGTTGTTATTCACCGATCATAAGAGTCTCCGTACATCTTCAACCAAAAGGAGCTTAACATGAGGCAACGACGATGGGTCGAACTTCTCAATGACTACGACTGTGAGATACGTTACCACCCCGGTAAAGCTAATGTCGTAGCCGATGCATTAAGTTGTAAGGACCAAGTTATGCTTCAAAGTGTTACCATTCAAACCGACCTCTTGACCCGTATACTCGAAGCTCAACACGAATCAGTCACCGAGGGCAACATGTATGAGGAAATGTCATGCGGTGCTGAACTCCAATTGAAACCAAGTCGGACGGACTATTGTATTTTCTAAATCGACTTTGGATTCCGAATCGCGATAATCTTCGAACAACCATTCTGGATGAGGCTCACAAGGCTCGCTATTCTATTCATCCGGGAGCAGATAAGATGTTCATGAATCTTCGGAACCAATATTGGTGGCCCGGCATGAAGAAGGATATAGCCTTGTATGTATCTAGATGCCTCACATGTTCTAAAGTCAAAGCCGAGCATCAACGTCCCTCTGGATTACTCGTACAACTCGAGGTTCCATTATGGAATGGGAGAGCGTATCCATGGATTTCATTACCAAGCTGCCTCGTACCGCTAGTGGTCACGATAGTATCTGGGTTATCATTGATCGATTGACTAAGTCGGCTCATTTCATTCCAATTCGGGAAGATTATCGAGTCGAGAAATTGGCTCGTATTTACATCAATGAAATAGTCAGTCGGCATGGTGTACCTTTAGATATTATCTCTGATCGCGATGGTCGTTTTATCTCTCGTTTCTGGCAAAGTCTTCAATCGTCTTTGGGAACTCAACTGAATCTCAGCACAGCCTATCACCCCCAAACCGATGGTCAAACTGAAAGAACGATACAGACCCTCGAGGATATGCTCCGGGCTTGTGTCATTGATTTCAGTGGATCGTGGTATTCTCATCTTCCGTTGATCGAATTCTCATACAATAACAGTTATCATACCAGCATCCAGATGGCACCATTTGAGGCCTTGTATGGTCGGAAGTGTCGATCTCCCATCTGCTGGTCTGAAGTTGGTGAATCACAGATTACTGGTCCGGAATTGATACAAGAAACAACCGACAAAATCCATAAGATCCGTGATAACTTAGTCGCTGCTAGAAATCGTCAAAAGCATTATGCTGACAAAAGACGTAAGCCCATGGAATACAATGTCGGTGATCTCGTACTTCTTAAGGTGTCACCTTGGAAGGGAGTGATTCGCTTTGGAAAGAAGGGAAGCTAGCACCTCGTTACGTGGGTCCATTCAAAGTCTCGAGCTAATTGAATGGGAAAGTGGCCTATAAGCTTGAACTACCTCAAGAACTTAGCAATATACATCCGACGTTTCATGTTTCAAATCTCAAGAAATGTCTTGCCGATGAAATCTCCACATTCCACTCGACGAAGTCCAGATTGATGATCTATGCACTTTATTGAGAAACCGGTGGAAATTATGGATCGGGAAGTTAAACAACTCAAACGCAGTCGATACCCATTGTCAAAGTTCGTTGGGAGTCTAAACGTGGGCCAGAGTACACCTGGGAACGTGAGGACCAAATGAAAACCAAGTACCTCATCTTTTTCGTCAGCCTCCTCGTGATTTAAATTTCGGGACGAAATTTCTAAAGCAGGGAGACTGTACATCGCGTATTTTGTGTAATAAAAATTAAAATTTTATTCGTCGATGTTGATAATTACAATATTATAATATAATAATAATAATAATAATAATAATAACAATAATAATGAAAATAACATTAATAAATAATAAATAACAATAATAATAATAATAAATACAATTGTTTATAGAAATATATATTTTTAAATCAAGTGCAGGGGGGTATTTTGAATTTATGAAACTTAAAAATTAAGTTTCTAGCATAAAATATAAACAACCTAAACTACAGGGGGCCAAAGTGTAAATTTTTTTAAAACCCCTTCTCCCCCCTCGACACCCGTTTTTTCCGGCGACTCGCCGGCGAGATTCCGGCCAAACTCCGGCGAAGCCGAAAACAACAAAATTCATCATTTCAACTCGCAAAAACCAGTTCCAATACCCTCGTGGACTAGATTCGAACCTAAGGCAACCATTAAAACACGTTTAAACTTCGAGAAATTCGGATCCAAAGCAAACACATCGAAATCACAAAATCCCCGACCAAAATCAGTCAAATTATTCCAATTTGAACCCCACAATCACACCGAAAGTTTCTTGGATCCAATTTGGATTGAATTCCAACACAAAAACGTGTTGAATTGGTCAAACAAACAACGGTTAAATTCTTCACTTTATTCTCGGATTCGTTACAGCTTGATAATGCACTCAAACAACCACAATAAACAAATTAAAGCTACCAAAACGTTCATTTATACACACCTAATCGAAATCCAGTGCCAATTTTACCAAAAACAAACACAAACACACTGAAATCAATCTTCATCTTCATCGCGACCTGTAACTCACTCGAACACTACCTTCGAGTTTCAAACCTGAAATTGATTAGGGCTTTCACTCACTCTCGATCATCATCCAAAGCTTCATACAATTTAATTTGATTATCATCACGGTTAGAGCAACATTCGATTGGCACCTAGTCGCGGACCCTATCTCGAACTCAAACTCATTGAATACACCATCTTAACAGGTAATTAATACATCTATAAACTCGGTTTTTTCATGGGGAATAAAAGCCCCATGATTCAGTAGCAATATGATCGAATCGGGTTCAATTGGACGGGATTCGATCTAGGGTTCATATGATGATTTGGGATTGAAGCATTGGTGTTTAAAAGAATTAAAGGCCGGAGTTATCGCGCCGGCCTTTGGTTCACCGGTTCCCACGCTCTAACTCAAACAAAGGTCCCGGGTTCGACCCCGGGCACCTACATTATTTTTTTAAGGCCTTTTAAGCCTTTAAAAATTCAGAAAAAAATTCTAAAAATCATAAAAACATTTTCACAAACATAACAAATTTTTAAAACCACTTAACTACTTTCTGAATTCATTTTTATATTTTATTCATTTTAATTGTTTTAAACAAATAAAATAACTAATTATATTTCTACCAATTAATTAGTGTATAATATATAATTACAATAAATAGATTGAATCCAATATATATACATAGGTATATATTATCCAATTATCAAAACAATTTTTATTTGATTAAATTACATGTATATATTTTATATAATCGTATACAATTTATAACTCGTGTATATACTTAACATACAATATAGTTAAGTTCACTTATGTATAAATGTATTATATACATATAATCATGTATATAATTATACATAAATTACTTGATTATATATAATTATGAATATAATTATACATATACAATTTTAATAATTTGTATAAATGTATAACTTCACGTATAAATTTTTATTAAAGTTCTTGACATAATCACTTTCAATAAATTCGTTTATTTCAAGACATTCAAACCAAATAATTTATCAATTTAAACTACCATAGAAATCCTAATACATTCCCAAATTCCCAAATCGTTATTATTCTAACTCGAGACACCGTTCCTTAGGTTAATTATAAGGAAATCGTTGGTGTCTAAACTATCACGTCCAAATTCCAATCTCATCAATCAAGTGAGTATTCATATCCCCTTTTTATATCATTTCCTATTTGGGGGAAATCATGTGATACAATATATTCTATCATGATATTCTATTGTTATTTCATTTCAATTCAATTCAAGACAGGTTATGTTATTACTTGCAATTACGTGAACATACCGTGATAAACTGGACGACAGTAAAACCCTAATGAATCAATCAATCAATCCTGGCATCAATGTAGATCTACTGGTTTGGATGACCCACCCCACATGGCTTACGAGTGGTGATTGTGCCAGAGGCAATTAGTCAATCTATGGTGTTTATGTGGAAGTTTATTATATGCAAGTGTCAAGTCAAGGGGTTTATTATGTCGGTTTATCTATATGCTTCGCGGTTGCCATATAAGTCTTAATATTACCTTGTGAATTGAATTACTATCGATGGATCAATCAATCAATCTATATGTATATTCAAACAGTGATTACTCACCAGCTAACTCGTTAGCTGACTTTATTTTCTCACATGATTTCAGGTTAAGCAAGATAGTGGACTTCTACGTGCTCATCTAAGACACGGACCTAGTTAAAATAAAAGACGATATTATTTGTGTTTTCGATTGTTGTATTTGTGTATATTGAACTTATTTTATCTTGTAATCTGATTGTAATATTATTTCCACTATGACAACCATGTGTTGAACAATCCATCATTCCCTCGTCCGCTCCGATGATTCCGCCGTCGGTCGGGGTGTGACACATATGCATATCCATATCTATATCCATATACATATCCATATGCATATCCATATACATATGCATATGCATATGCATATACATATGCATATGCATATGCATATACATATGCATATGCATAGCTATGCATAGCATATCATATGCATATGCATATGCATATGCAATGCATATCCGTATGCATATCCGTATGCATATCCGTATGCATGTACGTATGCATGTACGTATGCATGTACGTATGCATGTACGTATGCAGTCGTATGCATGTACGTATGCATGTACGTATGCATGTACGTTGCATGTACGTATGCATGTACGTATGCATGTACGTATGCATGTACGTATGCATGTACGTATGCATGTACGTATGCATGTACGTATGCATGTACGTATGCCTGTACGTATGCATTGTACGTATGCATGTACGTATGCATGTACGTATGCATGTACGTATGCATGTACGTATGCATGTACTATGCATGTAACGTATGCATGTACGTATGCATGTACGTATGCATGTACGTATGCATGTACGTATGCATGTACGTATGCATGTACGTATGCATGTACGTATGCATGTACGTATGCATGTACGTATGCATGTACGTATGCTGTACGTATGCATGTACGTATGCATGTACGTATGCATGTACGTATGCATGTACGTATGCATGTACGTATGCATGTACGTATGCATGTACGTATGCATGTACGTATGCATGTACGTATGCATGTACGTATGCATGTACGTATGCATGTACGTATGCATGTACGTATGCATGTACGTATGCATGTACGTATGCATGTACGTATGCATGTACGTATGCATTTACGTATGCATGTACGTATGCATGTACTATGCATGTACGTATGCATGTACGTATGCATACGTATGCATGTACGTATGCATGTACGTATGCATGTACGTATGCATGTACGTATGCATGTACGTATGCTGTACGATGCATGTACGTATGCATGTACGTATGCATGTACGTATGCATGTACGTATGCATGTACGTATGCATGTACGTATGCATGTACGTATGCATGTACGTATGCATGTACGTATGCATGTACGTATGCATGTACGTATGCATGTACGTATGCATGTACGTATGCATGTACGTATCATGTACGTATGCATGTACGTATGCATACGTATGCATGTACGTATGCATGTACGTATGCATGTACGTATGCATGTACGTATGCATGTACGTATGCATGTACGTATGCATGTACGTATGCATGTACGTATGCATGTACGTATGCATGTACGTATGCATGTACGTATGCATGTACGTATGCATGTACGTATGCATGTACGTATGCATGTACGTATGCATGTACGTATCATGTACGTATGCATGTACGTATGCATGTACGTATGCATGTACGTATGCATGTACGTATGCATGTACGTATGCATGTACGTATGCATGTACGTATGCATGTACGTATGCATGTACGTATGCATGTACTATGCATGTACGTAGCATGTACGTATGCATGTACGTATGCTGTACGTATGCATGTACGTATGCATGTACGTATGCATGTACGTATGCATATACATATGCATGTACATATGCATGTACATATGCATATACGTATGCATATACATATGCATGTACATATGCATGTACATATGCATTACATATGCATATACATATGCATATACATATGCATATACATATGCATATACATATGCATATACATATTCATATACATATGCATATACATATGCATATACATATGCATACATATTTCATATACATATGCATTCATATGCATATACATATGCATATACATATGCATATACATATTCATATACATATGCATATACATATTCATATACATGCATATACATATGCATATACATATGCATATACATTTCATATACATATTCATATACATATGCATATACATATGCATATACATATGCATATACATATACATATACATATACTATCATACATATACATATACATATACATATACAACATATGCATATCATATTCATATACATATGCATATACATATGCATATACATATGCATATACATATTCATATACATATGCATATACATATGCATATACATATGCATATACATATTCATATACATATGCATATACATATGCATATACATATGCATATACATATGCATACATATTCAATATACATATGCTAACATATTCATATACATATGCATATACATATGCATATACATATGCATATACATATTCATATACATATGCATATACATATGCATATACATATGCATATACATATGCATATACATATACATATACATATGCATATACATATGCATATACATATGCATATACATATGCATATACATATGCATATACATATGCATATACATATGCATATACATATGCATATACATATGCATATACATATGCATATACATATACATATACATATACATATACAATACATATACATATACATATACATATACATATACATATACATATACATATACATATACATATACATATACATTATACATATACATATACATATACATATACATATACATATACATATACATATACATATACATATACATATACATATACATATACATATACATATACTATACATATACATATACATATACATATACATATACATATACATTACATATGTATATTATATGTATATATACATATATACTATACGTTTGTTTTTGACCTATTTGTTTTCTTATGCAAACATGTCTTCCTCTTCATTCTGATATGAGGCTGACGTTGTTGACAATATTGCTGAGCATCCTTGGCTGCAGTTTGAGGCCGGTTCCATTGAGCACGCTAAGTGCTCAAAATTTATTCGTAGGAAGATCGGTCATCAAAAGGCCATAGATTGGGAGGTTATGGCTGAGCTTGGAGAGCGCGATCGTCTTGCTGCTATTATCGGAGACGATACGCCGTCGAGACGTCTCTTTGAGATCTCATTCTTACCGTCCTACCGTGAGCTGACTGTGGAGTTTTTATCCACATTTACCTATATTTGCCCAGATGAGATGGAGAGGACGATGAGCGCTCGGAGATTTCTTTTATGCTTTTGTGGACATGCACATCAGATGTCCATTGAGCAGTTTGCAGTTGTCTCGAGGCTTTATTTTGAGCCGGAGACTATTACACTCTGTGTTCCCGAGGGTATTACTGAGATGGAGGAGGGTAGATTGAGAGAGTGGTGGCCTCAGATTGCCGGAGGTCCGTTTCAGAGGACTAAAGGCAGGGTCCCGGCACACAAAATTTATACGTAAAAATCTTTAAAAAAATATACATACATACATCACCAAACCTATACGCCGCGTATGGCCCATACGCGGCGTATAGGTGGTGTCGTACATGTCCCACACATTTGACATGTGCAGAAGTTGGTGGCAATACGCGGCGTATGGGTCATACGCCGCGTATAGCTGTCGGTGCAGCAGTTAGGCCCTACCCACTTGTCATGTACGAAATCGACCTATACGTGGCGTATAGACCTATACGCCCCGATAGGCTCATTTTTCGTTGTGTATATAATGGGTGGCAACGCATTCGCGCACTCATAAAAAAAAAGTAAAGGTTCGATCGGTGTTAGTGATTGTGCTTAGATTCAACATCACAAGAAATTTGGGTTTTGTGGTTTCAAACATTTTCTTCTCGCAAATAATTTACTCGGTAATACTATATATTCTTACTTCAGTAAGTATTTACATACATATATACATATACTGAATTGGATACTTAAGAATCGTGTCAACCTGGCTCGGGTTCCATCGGTGTTTAGTCGGTTACGGTTAAACTGAATATTTTTCAAGATTTTCATCGTAACCAACTAATGCCGTGGAACCCGAGTTAGTTGAAATGATTTTAAGTAATCAAGACATTTATGTGTACGTAAGTATGTATATAAATGAAATAAGAGTTATAGTTTACTAAAAAATTATTTGAATAAATAGTTGACCCACGTAACCCTATTTTCTTTTCCAAGTCAAGCGCGTAAACAGTGCTCATTCGCCTTAACAATGGTCGTGTGCCTGAACAAAGGCTAAGCTTTGGGCGCATGAGCACTATACGTGGCGTATGGGTCCATACGCCACGTATAGTGCTCATGCGCCCAAGCACTATACGTGGCGTATGGACCCATACGCCACGTATAGGTGTCAGACGTACTGTTTTGTACCATGTACGATTACAGGCAACGTATGGGCTCATACGAGGCAACGTGGCAAGACTATACGCAGCGTATAGGCCCATACGCTGCGTATAGGAGTACTATACGTGGCGTATGGGCCCATACGCTACGTATAGTTGTCAGACGTCCTTCAAAGCGTGTTTGTACCATGTACGAATATACATCAGACGTCCTTTAAAGCGTTTTTGTACGACGTACGAATATACGCAGCGTATGGGCCCATACGCGGCGTATAGGGTACATGAGTGTTGATTAAAATTAGGGGGTGTCTAAATAAAGGGACCCAAAAACAATGATACTAATGACTAGGTGTGTAGCCCATCATGGCATTACGTTTGTTTGTTTTTTTTTTTTTTTTTTTTTTTTTTTTTTTTTTTTTTTTTGAACAGCATCATTGGCATTACGTGAATTCCATTAAACCTTAAAAAATGGACATTGGTTTGACACATCACTTTAATCAAGCAAACATCAGTTTACTAATGTAAACTATAAACTGCAATTTGCCTTTATTAAATTTAGTGTAATCAGTTCACACCAATCGAGATCTCGAGAAATAATTTTACAAAAGTCAACGATAGTTTACTATAGTAAACTATTGTTTACTATAGTCAACGATAGTTTACTATAGTCAACGATAGTTTACTATAGTAAACTATCGTTTCTCTTTTGAACCACACAACTCATGATTTTATCCACCCTTCACCTACACAAACATTATTTTCACATGAATTGCGGCCCCACTCTAATTTTATTCCATTTTGAAGGTTTAAGATGTTTTTGATCTTGTCTGAATAATTTTTCAACAACTACAAGGTTAGTATGTATTTATTTGGTCTCATTTTTATAATATCTTGTTCATTTTTTAGTTTATGATCAAAGTAGTATTTTTTATTTAATTGACAGTATAAAGATTAATATTTGATGAATCTTATGGTGGAATCAACTTGATATGTTTGTATATTTATAAATTTCTGGCTTTTTAAAGTTTAGATTGATTATGGTCATGTTGAACCCTTTACATTATATTAGTCTTACTATTAAAAACAATATATTTTTTGTGTCACGTGTCATTTTTAAGACCACGTTTAGCCCTATGATATTTTTTGAATGTGTCTCTAATTGTTAGTATGTTGCATATAAACTTATATTCATATTTTTAGCAAAATAAAATGTAAAGTACATAAAACATATGGTTATTAATCAATTACACAGTTTATAAAATGAAATAATATTGTACACTTTTGGAACAAAATTAATAATATCGTACGTTTTTGAAAAAAAAATATTTAACATTTTAAAACAAAATATTAATATTTTTAAAAGGACTAAAAACCATAAAAGATACTATTAAATATTATAGATTTTTACTATCATGTTAATATTTTTATCAAAATATTACACATTTTATGAAACGATATAATCTTGTAAGTTTTGAAAAAACCTCAAAAGTAAAAGTTTTCATAAGAATTATAAAACATTTTTGTTAATAAAAATAGTGTTGTACTGTTTTATTAAGTTTAAAATTTCCCTTTTTTCATCCATGTATTACACTGGTTTATAACCTATTTTATTTTATTAAAGATTATATATTTATTATAAAACTAATATAAATTATATTTATTTATCAAGAAAAGTTAGATTTTAATAATCCAAACTATCAACTATTAGCCAATATTAATCTCAACTATATATTTGACCAGTGACAATTTCAACTTTCATTTTTCTTACCAATAATAATTCTAGCTTAACATAGTTTATTCTATCTATTTAAGTGATGTATGACTAGGGGTGTTCATCGGATCGGATAACGATTATTTGGATCGGATTATTCGGATTTGTGAAAATTTCAAGACCCTAGCTGAGATCTGATCCGAATACGGATATTTCTATCCGAATTCAATTAGGATCGGATTCGGACATATTCAAATAATACGAATTTATCTGAATAATCCAAATAAACCAAATAACAATTTTAACCCGAAAAAAAAAACAAAATCAATTACTTATCGGAACAAACGATAGGAGAAAACAAAATTAATTGGACAATTATCTCTTAGAAAATAATTAGAATTTTAAAGAGACAAAATTGATTAGAAAGAAGCAGTTGATTGAATACATTAGATGATAGTATATGATATATAATTGAATACCTTCATAACATTGATCTTTTATAAAAACCAAATAAAAAATTCAAGTAAGTGCTATGTAATTACCACGTCACGTGGCACACTTTAAATAATAATCAAAGTTAATGATTTTTAGATTGAGATTGTTGTTAATAACAAAATCAAAAGTTAGAATTATCACTGATGAAATTGTTAGTTGTGATTAATATTGACCAATAAATAATAGTTTGAAATATTAAAATCTAATTTTTCTTAAATATATAAAGATTTTATATTTTAATCTTATTCATTTTTTATAAAATTTATATTTAATACAATTAATCTAATAAAAATTATGAAGGAGATATAACAATAGTTTGTTTATGTAAACTGCAGTTTACTTTTTTGAATTTGACAACATAAATGTCTCATCAATATCTTTTTAGTTAGAATACTGTAAACTACAGTTAGAACCGACCTCAAGCCTTACTTAGTTTACTGACAATGACAAAGACTTGCAAAACTAAGTAGGTTTGAATTGAATATTAAGTAATCTATCAATGGTGCAAAGCTAATTGCTCCTTTTTAGTAGGGGTAAAAGTTTAGACCTTAAAAAGTTAACGAACAGTGATTTTTCTATGTAGGTATGGCGTTCCCCCTTGACTCTCCTAACGTCGAGCTAAGTGATTTCATAACCTTTCATAGCATAGTAGAATGAAGGCTACGCACCAACTCTCTCTTTTCTATTAGCCTAAGCGTCTTCGCTAACTCGCTCGCCTACTATACCCTGCTATACCGCTTTTAGGGTAGGCTAGGTTAACTCAGCCGCTAACGTGTGTTTACTTTGCAAAAAACGGTTTTACTAAGTGTAAACGACAGTTTACAGTTGTCAGTGGTGTTGAGTGAAAATTCAGTGGTGTGTCAATTTAGGTTTCGCTTAAAACAATCAAAATATTCTTAAAAAAATACCAAAATCCCTTATTTCTTTGAAAACAACACCGATGTAAAAAAATTCAATGCATGTTCGAATCTATATAAAAGATATAATAAAATTTAGAAAAAAATCTAACGTGAATGAAAATTAAAATTTCGTCTATATCTTTTATTCTTTTTGATTAAAAAATAAAAGCCCTTTTGTGTGTGATTCGAATTTTTGTTATTCTTTTTTATATGAAATATACAAGTCCACAATACCATTGTTGCATACATGTGCATCTCTCTCTCACCCTCATAAAGATACACGTACAACCGTAGATAGCTCTGCAACTTTTCTCCATTGATACCATTTACAGATTGATTTGATCTCAAAAAGCCATTAACAATTCATCACCTTTTTCCTTCTAAATGGACGATACCAAATTAAAGCTCCACCTTTCTTCGTCCCAAGGTAATCATCTCCTCTCACCCTCTGTTTTTCTACAAATTCTCAACAACCCATTTCAATTTCACGCTAAATTCCCCCTTCTGTGGAATCTTTATGCCATATTGTTCGAATGCACACCACCTGTTTGTTAATATGCCCCTGAGAATCTCACATGCTCTCTGTGGTTAAACAGGGCGTAAATTTGAGGCACATGATATTCCAGCACGTCAGTAATGGAGTTTGAGGTGTATTGTTGGAGAAATTTTGAATTCTGTGATGAAATAATTGAATTTGTGTATTCAAGATTGTTGCTTTTTAGAGGAAGAAAGATTTGCAGAGTTTGAACACAATTGAAAATGCTGTTTTTGATTTGGGTTTTTGAGGGGAAGAAGAAGAGAATTGTGTTGTTAATCAATAAGATTGTATAAACTTGCCCCAAAGGTTCAATTTTTATTAGGGTGTATACAGAATATCTCCGATGAGATCACCACCGGAAACAGGGGTGCCTCCGGCCACCACTCCCGGAGAAAGATGTCGAAGTTATTGACGGGAAAGCGCGGTGATACGCCCTTGCATACAGCGGCCAGGGCCGGGGATATCAACGCGATAATAAATAGTTTAGGGGACTGTTATGGAGAGGAAGAGCTGATTTCGCTGCTGTCGAACAGAATTACGCAGGCGAAACGCCTCTTTATGTGGCTTCAGAATATGGTTATGTTGATCTTGTTAGACTGTTGATTGATCAATGTGATATGCAACTGCTAGCATCAAAGCTAACAATGGTTTTGATGCTCTTCATATTGCTGCAAAACAAGGGGATTTAGGTAACCAAATTACTTTGTTTTTTAATTTATATACTTTAATCATGTTATGATCAAACTGTTAGTTTTAACTGCTGTTGTTATTTTGATTTGCAGAGGTGTTAAAGGTTTTAATGGAGGCTCACCCGGAGTTAGCAATGACAGTGGATATATCAAACACTACTGCATTGCACACAGCTGCAATGCAAGGGAACATTGAGGTGATGAACTATCTGTTGGAGAGTGAGAGTAGTTTGGCGTCGATAGCGAGAAGTAACGGGAAAACGGCTTTGCATTCGGCTTCGAGAAACGGGCATCTGCATGCGGTGAAGGCGCTTTTGGAGAAGGCTCCCGGGATATCGGCTAGGACGGATAAGAAGGGTCAGACCGCCCTGCACATGGCCGCGAAAGGGCAGAACCATGAGGTGGTCGGGGAGTTGATCAAGGTGGATCCGTTGTTGATTAATATGGTAGATGCGAAGGGGAATACGGCTTTGCATATAGCCGCCCGCAAAGGGCGGGTTCAGGTAAAAGAACTATGTTTTATGTTCTTTTTAACGCGGTGATTGCATCTGACGTCTTAGGCAGTTTTGACGTGAGATGCAGTCACTGCACTTATTGAGCACGTTCGACGTTTGAAATGGTACATTTGACGAATATTTTGTGTTTATGCAGATTGTTAAGATGCTACTAGCTCGTAGCGAAACAGACACGAGAGTCGTGAACAGGTCAAATGAAACCGCCTTCGACACAGCCCAAAAGATGGGCCATCCCCACATTGGATGCATCTTACAAGAACACGGGGTCCCAAGCGCACGGGTCCTAAAACCTCCAACGACTCCGGCCCGAGAGCTAAACCAAACCGTGAGCGACATAAAGCACGAGGTCCACCACCAACTAGAACACACTCGCCAGACTCGAAGAAGGGTCCAAGGCATCGCAAAACACCTCAACAAAATGCACGCCGAGGGACTCAACAATGCAATAACCTCCACCACCGTGGTGGCGGTGTTAATCGCCACGGTGGCCTTTGCTGCCATCTTTACGGTCCCCGGCCAATATGCCGATGACCGTAATAATATACCCAACGGGTTTTCACTAGGGGAAGCGAACATAGCCCCGCAACCATTATTTATAGTCTTTTTTGTTTTTGACTCGGTGGCTCTATTTATTTCGTTAGCCGTGGTTGTGGTTCAAACGTCTGTGGTAGTTATCGAAAGCAAAGCGAAGAAGCAAATGATGGCTATTATAAACAAGCTAATGTGGTTAGCGTGTGTGCTTGTGTCGGTGGCGTTTTTGGCGCTTGCCTTCATTGTGGTTGGGGAGCACGAAAAATGGTTAGCGGTTTGCGTGACCATTATTGGAACATCTATAATGGTCACGACTTTGGGTTTAATGTGTTATTGGGTGATCATGCATCGGATCGAAGCTAAGAGCATGAGAAGATTGAGAAGAAACTCGACGTCGGGTGGCGTAAGTAGGTCAAGGTCAAGGTCTAGATCATGGTCAATGTCTGTACTTTCGGATCCAGATGCTATTAGTACCGAATTCAAGAAAATGTATGCAATTTGAAGAAGAAAATCATTCTAA
The DNA here is from genome assembly GCA_024085815.1 of Flaveria linearis. NCBI lineage: Eukaryota > Viridiplantae > Streptophyta > Magnoliopsida > Asterales > Asteraceae > Flaveria > Flaveria linearis. The sequence continues at coordinate 100,287,934 of CM044001.1, forward strand.
ACAAAATCTTTGTTTAAATTTCATCCTAATGGGCTAATGGCCATAAGTAAATCAGTAGAGGTGCGCAAACCGGGTTTTTTTGGGAACCGGTTCGGGTCCGAACCGGACCGGTTCCAAGTCAACGAAATGAAACCGGTTTTTGACCAAGAGTCGGTTCGGGTCGGAACCGGTTTTGATGGTGAAAAAACCAACCCGGTTGGAACCGGTTCAAACCGGTTTCACCCAAGAAACACCCAAACCGGTCCAAACCGCCGGTTTTTTCCGGTTCGGGCCGGTTCACCTGGTCGGGTCGCCAAACCGGTTTTTTGTGCAACTCTAAGTAAATGGACTAGATTACAGTGGGTACAAAAAAAAGAGGTGGATCATTTGCATTTGGCCCACATGATAACGGCCCACGTTCATCCTCTCTTGGGCCTAGACCTAGGATTAAAATTTTGTTGGGTGGATCTTCAAAACCATTTTGCATATTTACCGATTTACTAATATAGCATTATAGCCTGTAGATAAGAAATATTGTAGTAGATTTTTATACAAATTTCAATACGATACAAGTATATACAACCAAATAAAAGACCATATTGTGCACTTGTAATTAAATAAAACATATGATAATAATGACTTTTTCTTGGCCGTAGATTTAAAAATCGACGAACCAAAATCTTGAGAATACTATTGATTGCATTTCTATAATATAATACTAGGTTAGAACCTTTCTGATATGCTGTCTAAATAAATGAAAAAATGAGAAATAAAAAAAATATTCATAATTCATAGATCTTTAAATTATATTTTGTATACAACACTTAATATTGTATTTATAATTTTATCATCTTATCTAAGATTAATAGTTTTAATTTCTTTACCTTATACTGTATTAATATTGTATTATATGGATTTCAAAGATAATTAGAAATTTTGTTTAAATCACAAAAGGTAGCAATGTAAAATATTTACTAATTGATAATTAAAATTATAAAAAATTAATAATTATCGAGCTTCTCAAACATTTGTTATAACTTCAACTAGGTTTGGGCCCCGCGCGTTGCCGCGGCTATGCGAGTTTTAACGTAACCCTAAATCAAAATCAAAATGAAGGTTTGAAACCATAAAATCAGCAAAATACACAAAGTAAAACACACCAAAACCTCAAATCCATAACACACAAGAACATTAAAAACCCAAAACTAAATCAAAGCCCAACACCATAAACAAAATAGACGAAAATCAAAGCGCGACACAGTCCTATATAGAAAACCTGACATAAATCAAAGGCCCAGAAAAAGAAAACAAAAGGAAAACTCAAACCTTAACAGCGTATCGATAACGAAAGAAAGTAAGTAGGAACCCGGAGAAAGACAGCGCCAACGAATGCTATAAATAAACGTAATCGAAATACCCATCAAAGAGACGTGTCAAGAAACCAAAAAACTCACAAGAAAAACGCCACCCCAAACCTCAAACCCGGTTATGTTTTATCTATAAATGGGCCAAATGGGTATAGCAGGTCATACGGGATGAAAGGTTATGCGATGCATAAAATCCCGTAATCAAATTATGCAAAAGAATTGAGATATTATTATACTTGTCAAATTTGATATTCGTGTTTGATACACTGATGATTATAAGATCTTTAAGTGTTTAGGACAAAAAGTCTTGAAGGTCACCTATCTAAGTTTTTTCACCTGTAGAAGAATTTATTCAGTTTGATCCTACCCATTTTTACCCGTAACTAAAAATGCCCATTTTTAGTTATTTGTGCAAAATTCAAAATTGGAGAGCCCTGTAAAACTAACTTCTTCTACCCCTAAATTAAAAAAAACTAAAAAAAGGGAAACAAAACTGATGGAAACATAAGCAACCTCAAAAGGAAATCAATGCAAGTAATCATCTAAGCACCTAACATTCAATCAAAACGTTGATTTCTACAACTAAAACAACATACCTGAACTCGTATGACACGTGTTGCTTCTATCAAGCCCTTGAGAAACCCTTCTAACCGCCACAAACGACGCACCACCACCGCTTCCTCTGTCGTCCATCACAAACAGCTAAAAACGCACTAGCTTGGGGCCTGAAACCAACAATGACACATTAATTATCTATAAACAAATTAGATGCAATGAATTTGGGCAGGCCTGACCTACCCACCCGCACGTTTTGACACCTCTAACTTCAAAGGCAAAAGTCAAGTAAAACACAGAATAAACAATGCCAAATGAGGGTCAAAATGTCATCCATAAAACTGACCTAAGAACTCCCTGCCATCAAGTGCATCAACCCAGGTTTCAGCAGCTTCATACAAGGCTGCCCTTTAATCAGTGATGTTATGTTTTTTCTTTAGTTTCTTAGACACAAAATACATAGCAGCAGCCCCCGCATATTTGACTGTATACTTTTCAGTAAAGCCAAAATTACCTGAATTGCAAGAAGAGAATCTAAATGTTAGGACTGTTCTAATTTCTTTACAAACATAAAATATATATATTCATACTACATCAACTTCAGTAGACCATATTTATGGCTTACCATTGCTAGTAATATAGTCGAAGGATTCCAAAGCCTCAGAAGTGTTTCGGTAAATATTTGGTGATAGAACATGCACCAAATGATCATCAACCCACCTACATTGACCCACTCTTCATTAGCACCATTATAACCAAGTGAGTGACACAAAAGGAATGAGAATCCAAAAGCAAGATAAGGATATGATTTCTATCCACTTATCTCTGCATGTGTTGGAGGTTGGGAGTGGATGTATGTAGTGGAAATGATTATGTATGTTGAATAATCGGATATCAGATGATCAACTATAATAAAACGTATTGTAGACTTCAAAAGTGTTTCCGTTGAATAATCATATATCAGATGATCAACTATAATAAGATAATTAGATGTATAAGTGTTCAAAATTCAGCTTTAAAAAAATTTAGATAGAGAAAATGACTATAACTGACATTATGGTGAAGTATAAAGTATAGACTGGTTTGCAAAATGAAAATAGAAGTCTCTCTAATTATGATAAGGGAAAGTATAATACCCATAAATATATATATATATATATATATATATATATATATATATATATAATATAATAATAATAAAAGTAAAAATAATAATAATAGTTCAGGGGGCATTTTTGATATTTGAAAACTTGAATTTATAAGTTGTGCTAAAATAAAACAAACATTAAACCACAGGGACTACTTGTGTAAAAATAAAAATCCAAATCTGTATTCTCTCCCCGTACCCGTCGCACCCCACTGTTCCGGCCGACCGCCGGTCGGTCCTCCGGCGAGCATCCACGATCAAAAACACGCGATTTTGACTCAATCATTGATCCCCGACAACATCCTATGCAATATTCGAACCCTATGCCTCGATTCCATTGAAAAATTGGAGTGTAATTGACCCAACCGACCCACATGAAACTTTCGGCCACTTTACAGTCAATAAACCGCACTAAACATCTCTAATAATTGAATTAAAGCTACCTAATCAATCATATACGAATTCCTAATCCACCTACGCTTTCAATTTCACCTACAATCCACGAATTCATCTTGTTCACTTCACATCCTCGGTCGCGGACCTGCAACCACCCGAACTACACCTTCTGCACACTTGGAACTGCAATTGATTGAGTGCTTTGAATCATAAACATCCTTTGAAGCTTCATACGAAAGGAATTTGATTATCATCGTGATTTGGGCATCGAATCAAGTCCACCTCAACCGCGACTGTTCCTCGTGGTGTTCATCATCCATTCGACAGCTCCCTGGTAAATTAAACACCTTGATTAACTCGATTTCACATGGGAAATCAAAGCCCCATGTTATTTCATTGATCATATCCGTTTTGTGTTTCAATTTGGATTAGATGAAACTAGGGTTCTTGAAGGATTTGGGGGTTTGGGTTTGAGAGTGGTTAAAAGAATTAAAAACTGGGAACTAATGCGGCTTAGGCCTTTGTCCCACTGGTTCCTGCGCTCCATCTCTAACAGAAGGTCCCGGGTTCGAACCCGGGCAACCTCACCTATTTTTTTTAAGGCTTTTTCAGCCTTAAAAAAATTATGTAAAATTCCTAAAAATTATAGAAATTAGTTTTATGAACCTTGTTTATTTTAAAAGTTATTTAATCATTTTCTGTAAATTTATTTATTTAAACACCTTAACAATTTGTATATAAAATATTAACAAATGTTGTAATTAATTTATTTTTATAAAAATAAACTCTAAATAGTGGGAATCATTAAAATGTTATTAGTCTAAACGTTTCCTTTCGCTTAGTATTGTTTAAGTTATGATTTATATTTATTTATAAAATATGGTTTATATGTTATAAATAGCCATTTTTATAAAAATGGACTCTAAATAATTCAAATTATTATTTTATTTTTGGACATTGTATTATCTATAATTATGGATCAATCATGGAAATTGTGAAATTATAAAGATTTTGGAATCTCATAAATTATTAACAAACATTATAAATAGTTTATTTTGTTGAATTAAGCTCGTATTTTACAGTCAACTTACAGAGGCCATAATTTATTCATAACAGATTCAAATCAGTTAAATCTTATATCCATGACGAGTTCGTCGAAAGACGAATCTGTTGATATATAAAACATAGAAAAACTCATTCGTTTAGACCTCCAAATAGTCGTTTTCGTAACAGCTAGCAGTTCTGCGCAGCTGTAAAGATCCACGTTTTTCTCATATTTCGGTAATCCAAATCAGAAACTTTTCTAATGAAAGTTGTTTAGAAGTCACTAATCTAGTAAACTGGAGATTTTCAGAATTTTTAAACGTCGTTTAGTATTTTTAACGAGTGCGAGAAGACAAGGGCAGAACTGGAATTTTCAGATTATAATTTGCGTTACATTATCGTAGGTTCTCGCGGCGTTAACCGAGCCTAAACCTCGTTTCTGATTATTATCATTCGTGTATAAGGTACGGATTCTTGGTTATCTTTGTCATAGTATAAATTCTGTTCCGTTACTTTGTAGTACGGATTTTTGATACGTTATTTCCGTTAATATGAATCGTTTAGCCTTTATTATTCGTATATCCATATTATTTGATTATGCTCCGATTCATTCGACTCATTAGTGTTATTTATTGACACCTGTAGCATGCAATATATATTTTATGAATTGTGCTTATTATTGCATGTTCCTATAAATGTTTTATTGATATGTTATATGTTGGTAGTTGTACTACCATTTGATTTGATACTCTGTTACCCGAGCTCTCCGACATGTCATTGTGGCGTCAATGATGTGACACTTTTCGTGACGGTGTGTAATAAATAGTTCACGGCGTCTCCGTTAACACGTTAGTACTCAGGTAGTACTTTGGCCATAATATCTGGGAGGCGGATGGATCGATCCTAGTTCAGTTCAGTTCAGTTCAGTTCAGTTCCGGGGGATGGAATCATGTGTGTACGCCCCACCCACCATCTCATTAGTGCATAGTCTAGCTAGCTATGTACTTATCAGTTCAGTTTTGGCTCTGGGTACTTCTTATATTACACGACTTATTTTGTTTGTATATACGCGTCGTGTATATCAGTTCAGTTCAGTATTACATGTTCAGTTCAGTATCAGTATTATATGTTCAGATTCAGATTTCCGTTTCAGTATCATATGATCCGTTCAGTATTCAGATATAAGTATTTTATGCTTCGTATTGTTACTATTGTTATTTCCGTCACTGAGCAACTTTTGGCTCAGCCGTATTTCCTTTTGTGGTGTTTTCTTATTTGATTGTAGGTAATCAGGGGTTCCGGGAAATCAGTGAAGAGTGGTTGAAGATCAAGATTGTATTTTACTTTAATTAATGTAATGAATAACTTAATTAGGTTCTTTCGGATTATCTGGTTTTGTTTGAAACTATCTCTTTAATATTATGGATTTGGTTTTTGATTTGATATCTGTAATAGTGACACGTCAGCCTCTTCGGGTTGGGGTGTTACAGTTATGGTATCAGAGCAAAGGCTCTTTCCTGTAGAAAACTTAAACATTAATAATAAACTTGTGAGGTAATGGGTAGACGTTGGGTTAGGATCTAATTTTTGTTCCCGATCAAAATTCCAGTATTCACACGTGTATCTTCATTTCAGATGGCTCCTAAGAGACGTGTGAACAACCGCAATAACTCAAATGGCCCCTCATCTGATACTCCTCTTGAAACCCTCGTTGCTAATGCCGTAAACGCTGCTATTTCTGGAATACTCCCTAATCTGATGACTCAGACTGCTCAAACAGTCATCCAGCAGATGCAACATGCTAATTCGGAGGGAAACAACACAGGACCTCCACCCGGTGGAAATAACTCAGAGCCACCTTTTGGCGGGAACAACACAGGAGCACCTTCTAGTGATAATACACCACCACCCCGTGATGGTATTCATGTCTGGTTGGAACGTTTTCAGAAGCAAAGGCCTAAGTCTTTCAGTACTTCCAATGATCCGGTCGAGGTGCAAAACTGGATCAGTCATATTGAGAAATTGTTTGAGGTACTTGGTGTTGAGGACGTATACAAAGTAAGGTTGGCTACATACAAGTTGGAAGATGATGCTCACAGATGGTGGACGACTGTGAAACAAGCTAGAGGAGGAAACGAATATGCAGCTACACTTCCTTGGGATAAATTCCGAGGAATGTTTTATGAGGAATACTTCACTGCTGCTGACCGCACTGAGTATCGTAGACAATATGCTAATATTAGACAAAGGGATGACGAGCACATAACAGATTTCAAGACACGATTTACGCGATTGGTGAGTTTTCTTGGTGCATCTGCAGGCTCACCGCAAGAGCAGACAGAGAATTTTCAGTGGGCCATTTGTGAAAGGGATCGAAAGTTTATATTGAATCATCGGTTTAAAGATATTAATGAAGTGGTTGATGCTGTTAAAAACTTATATAATGATAAGAAGAATGGAAGGAAGTCGTATGATGATAACCGTAAGCGGCCTAGAGAGAATGACCATGATCAGTCATCTTCTCATACGAATAAGAATCAGTCTTCACCACCACGAGACCGTCGAAACCGTTTCGATCGCAACAACAACAATAACTCCCGATCATGGAAAAATCGAAACCAGAACCAGAAATCAACTCATAATCAGACTCAGCAGGCTCCTACTCGTGCTCAACCACCAAATCAGCAGCACCCTAATCAGGATCGGAATGCTATCCCTCCGTGTAACACATGCGGGAAACTTCATAAGGGAGTTTGTCGTCTGGCCGGAGGATTATGTTTCAGATGCGGACGTGCAGGACACATGATTAGGGATTGCCCTCAGCGTGACCCTCGTAATGACGCTGGAGGGAATCAAGCTAAACCTGCAACTGGAGGACGAGTTTTTGCACTCACTGCAAATGAAGCGGCTAACGCACCAGGTATATTTCTGACCCCTTAGTTAGCAACGTATTATATACATATATATGTCTTATCCGATGCTGATAATAAATGTCCTAGGTATGATCTCCGGTACCCTTTGCATAGGAAATCGGGATATTTATGTCTTATTTGATACGGGCGCTACGCATTCTGTCGTATCTCTTTTGTTTGCTAAGTACTTAAGGACTGCACCTACTGCGTTAGAGCACGCTTTGGCTATTACGACTCCATTAGGAGAGTCGACTATCATCTCGCATGTCTATAGAGATTGTCCGATCAGAATCGAGTCTATTATTCGTAAAGCTGATTTGTTTCCTATGCAAATGAGTGACTTTGATGTCATACTTGGTATGGACTGGTTAACTCGACATCACGTTACTATTGAATGCCAGACTCGTCGTGTTCTATTTGGAAATCCTCAATGCCCTGAACTTGTTTATCAAGGGACTCAGCCTCGGAAATCGTTGAAAATCATCTCTGCGCTTAAGGCTCAGAAACTCTTATCGCACGGTTGCGTGGGATTCCTAGCTTCAGTGAAAGCTACATCTTCTGAAAAGTCGAACATATCTGATTATCCGATTGTATGTGATTTTCCTGACGTGTTTCCTGAGGAGTTACCCGGACTTCCACCAGATCGCGAGGTAGAATTCACTATTGATCTTATTCCAGGTGCTGAACCGATTTCTAAGGCACCGTATCGTATGGCACCTATGGAGCTTAAGGAGTTAAAGGAGCAGTTACAGGAATTACTAGATTTGGGATTTATTAGACCAAGTGTCTCGCCTTGGGGCGCACCGGTTCTATTCGTGAAGAAGAAAGATGGTTCTTTGAGACTCTGCATTGACTACAGAGAACTCAACAAGATCACTATTCGTAATCGTTACCCTCTGCCTCGTATTGATGATTTATTTGATCAGCTTCAGGGTGCAAAGTGTTTCTCTAAAATCGATCTGAGGTCTGGTTACCATCAGTTAAAGATCAAGGAGTCTGACGTCCCTAAATCTGCCTTCCGTACTCGGTATGGTCACTATGAGTTCCTGGTTATGCCGTTCGGGCTAACTAATGCCCCGGCCGTATTCATGGACCTAATGAACCTAGTCTTTCGTAAGTTCCTCGATAAGTTCGTCATTGTGTTTATCGACGACATCTTAATTTATTCTAAAAGTAAGGAGGAGCATGAGAATCATCTTCGTATCGTGCTTGAAACACTACGTGAAAAGAAGCTTTATGCTAAATTTTCAAAGTGTGAATTTTGGCTGAGTAAGGTTGCCTTTTTGGGTCATGTTGTTTCTGCGGAGGGTATTATGATGGACCCTGCTAAAGTTGAGGCGATCACTAAGTGTCCTAGACCGACCTCAGCCACAGAAGTCCGTAGTTTTCTTGGCCTTGCTGGTTACTACCGCAGATTTGTTGAAGGTTTTTCTGTTATAGCTTTACCCCTTACGCAACTGTTAAGGAAAGGGGTTAAGTACTCTTGGAATGACGAACGAGAGAAAAGTTTTGAAGAGCTCAAGAAAAGATTGGTGTCTGCTCCTGTTCTCACACTTCCATCGGGCACGGGTGGATATCAGATCTACAGCGATGCCTCTAAAAAGGGACTCGGATGTGTGCTAATGCAGCATGGTAAGGTCATTGCTTATGCTTCACGGCAGTTGAAACCTTACGAGGTTAATTACCCTACGCATGATCTTGAACTCGCTGCTGTGATTTTCGCGTTGAAAATATGGCGTCACTATCTTTACGGAGAGACTTGTGATATTTTTACTGATCACAAGAGCTTGAAATATATCTTCACACAAAAGGAACTAAACATGAGGCAGAGAAGATGGTTAGAGTTGTTAAAAGATTATGATGCCAATATTCAGTATCATCCGGGAAAGGCCAATGTGGTAGCTGATGCCCTTAGCAGGAAGAGCTCAGGAACAGTAGCCTCCCTACAGCTACAACCACAGAACATTACCGATCTTGATAGATTGGGTATTGGCCTACATATTGGCAAGAGTAACGGATATCTCGCAACACTCCAGATTGAATCAGACTTAATATTCCGGATTAAGAACGCACAGAAAGACGATGGTGAACTCTGGGCAATCTTACAGAATGTGGAGATTGGTAAACAATCAGAATTCAGAGTAGATGAACATGGGGTAATCTGGTGTGGTAAACGTTTATGTGTGCCTAATGATTCTTCTCTTCGAGAATCGTTATTAGCTGAGGCACATAGTTCTCCGTTTTCTATTCATCCTGGATCTACTAAGATGTATCGGGACCTTCGTCAGAACTTTTGGTGGAATGGAATGAAAGAGGATGTGGCTAAGTATGTTAGCCGTTGCCTTACTTGTCAACAGGTCAAGATTGAGCATCAAAGAGCTAGTGGTTTGCTTCAGCCACTACCTATTCCTGTATGGAAATGGGATGATATTTCCATGGATTTTGTGACAGGGTTGCCAAGGACATTTAAGAAAAATGATACGATATGGGTTGTCGTTGACAGATTGTCAAAGTCAGCTCACTTTCTCCCAATTCAGCAAGGATTTTCAGTTAGCAAACTGTCTGAAGTGTTTACACAAGAGATTGTTAGACTTCATGGCACTCCGGTGTCAATCGTGTCTGATCGAGACCCGAGGTTCACTTCTCGCTTTTGGAAGGGTTTGCAAGCTGCATGGGGTACCAAGTTGAGGTTTAGTACGGCGTTTCATCCGCAGACTGACGTGTCACACCCCAACCTTGACGGCGGAAACGTCGAGGTGCGAGGGTTAAGATTGTTCACAGCCACATAACGCTATGTTAAAGTATAAAGTGCCATTAATCAATTGTTTTCAATCACCACATACATCAATGTCTCAAAATAAATTAAACATAAACAAGAATTCAATTGTCTTTATTAAACCTAAGTCCATGATCTAGGTTTATGCATTCCTTCAATCATCGCTAAGCTTGCACATTACCTGAAACATGTTGAAAATAAAGTCAACTAACTAGTTGGTGAATTCTCATGGTTTTAAATACAATAAGTATACAAAATGTGGCAATTCTAGTCAATGGTCACAAGATAGCAAGTATATAGAACATGCATAGTTACAATCAAGCCTCGACTGAATAATATGAATAAGCATGATTAGCTAAGTGTATTTGGTTCCCTAGTGCACAAGCATACGGCTCCTAGGAGTCGGCAATACATCGACTTTAGCACCAAATAGGCTTGTCAGGCCCAAAGATCTAAGACTTCGCTAGGCTAGCAATAGTTAATGATTGCACACGTATGTCACATCTCATATAATACTAAACATATCCAAACAACCACGACTATGTAAGAATTGCACGTGTGAAATAAGTATCAAAACGTGTATGTGTAAGTTTGTATAAGCAACATGTTTCACTCCGAAAGATGTGAAATAATCATAAAGCGGGGCATAAGAACTCACATGTTTAATAAGGAGACTTGTAGATGAAATAAGAATAACCACGAATAAGATTTCCAACACAAACGTCACAACGCACCTAAACGAAATAAAATAGCGCGTTATAATTTGTTTGATGATTAATTGTAGGTCTAATATGATTTAATAATTATTCGTATTTATTACATGTTAATAACGTGATCGGTTTAATGGAACGAATGGATTATACTTGGTATAATCAATTGTTAGCGCGTAAGAGAATTAATAAATAAAACTTGATTAAATTGTACGTTGAATCGATTTTTAAGGATTGTATATAATAATTATAATAAGTGATTTAGCTATTATAAGAGACTATATACAAATATATATATATTTATAGGTATAAGTAATCAAACAATTTAATTGTTTGAATATACATATAAATATATATACTAAACAATCAATATAAATGATTTAGCTATTAAAAGAACTATGTATGAATATATATATATATGTATATATATAAGTAACTAAACAATTAAATTGTTTAATTATATATATATAAATGTATATACTAAACAATTATAACATTGTATATAATAATCAATATAAATGATTTAACTATTAAAAGAACTATATATAAATATATATATATATATATATATATATTAAATTGTTTGATTATATATGTATAAACATATATACTAAACAATTATAACATTGTATAAACATAATAAGTGATTTAATTACTAAAAGATCAATATATAAATATATATATATATATATATAGGTATAAATAACTAAACCATTTAATTACTTAAAAATATATATATACATATACAAGTATTATATATACATATACAAGTATTATGTTTACTCATTTCTTTTGTATTTTTAAAACTAAAATAATGTATTTATAAATACAAAGGTATTTTATAAAAATTATTTTAGTCCCAAATTAATTAAAAAAATAAATCTGTATTTTATAAAATAAATTTTAGAAATTTTCAGAATTAAAAAAAAAAAAAATTAAATAATAAAAAGAAAAGAAGAAAAAGAAGGAAAAATCAGAAAAGAAAGGAAAAAGGGGGGGCTGCCCGGGTCGAACCCGGGACCTCCCTTTCAACAGGGAACTCAGTGACCAGTGAACCAGGGCTAATGCCTTGGTTTTCCATGGTTCTGAAATCATTTTAACCTTCATCCCCGGTTTTCCCCAAATTTTGGATGAACCCTAGGTTCAACGGATCCTCAATTGGCCCTCGATTCGGTGTTAGACACCCAAATCATCATAGGGCTTCTGATTCTTGGATCAAAACGAGTGGAAAACAGGTTTCAATTACCTGTTTTGATTAAGCTTCGAGTGATTTCGAGTTCGAGTTGGGTTCGGGTGTTCTTGAATCTGGGGTTTTCTGATCGTGTGATTTTTTTGTGAAATTGAAGGTTTGGAGAGTTCAGGAACTTCGAAATGATTCCGAAACCCTCAATATATAACTTTGATTACACGGTTTTGGCTCTAACTTGTTCGATTTTGAAACCGCGTCCGAATTTACCAAAATTGTGTGATTCGAGCTGTTATTTTGCGATTTTGATTGATTGTTTGATTGATATAGCCGCGTATTAAGTTTATACATGATTGATTTGATTTAATTTGTGAAATTGAACATGATTTGATTCGAATTTTTTAAAGTTTTGATTCGGTTTTGATTTGGAAAGTTTGTACGAGCGGGAACCTCAATTTCGAGTGGGTTTGGGTTCGAAACCCATAGTCGAAGGGGTTAGGCCGTTTAATTGGGTCAAATCGCGCTTGAAATGGGGTTTTTGGAACTCGCCGGAGCTCGGCCGGAGCTCCGGCCGATTGTCACCGGAAAACGGGGGTGGGGGAAATGGGTTTGGGACTTTTACACATATGGTCCCTGTTCTTTTAAAAGTTACCATGTTATGTTCAAATCTTTATGTAAAGTTTTTAATTTGACAAAATGACCCCTTGCATTTTAATTATTATTTTTGTTATTATTATTATTATTATTATTATTATTATTATTATTATTATTATTATTATTATTATTATTATTATTATTATTATTATTATTATTATTATTATATTATTATTATTATTATTATTATTATTATTATTATTATTATTATTTTATTATATATTTGTTAGTATTATTATATATAAAAATAAAATAAAAATTTACTAAGGATGTTATAAATGGCATAAATAAAATGAACAAAAATACAGAATGTTACAGTCTCCCCAACTTAAAAGAATTTCGTCCCGAAATTAAGAATCAAAAAGGGTTACAAGAATAAGTAAGGGTAAGTCTTCTTCATATGTTCTTCACGCTCCCACGTGAATTCCGCTCCTCGTTTATTCTCCCATCGTACCTTTACGATTGGGGTCGTAGAGGTCCTAGTCTTCTTCATAATGCGATCCATGATTTCGACGGGTTTTTCAACGAAGTGTAGTGACTCGTCGATCTGAATGTCTTCCAATGGCACATGCAAATTATCGTCGGCCAGACACTTCCTCAGATTCGAGACGTGGAAGACAGGGTGAATTCCACTAAGGTCGGAGGGTAGTTCTAGTTTGTAGGCCACTTTCCCGATCCTTTTCAAAACCTTGAAAGGCCCTACAAACCTAGGAGCTAACTTGCCTTTCCTTCCAAAGCGAACCACACCCTTCCACGGTGAGACCTTGAGAAGGACCATCTCCCCAACTTGGAATTCCAGTGGCTTTCGACGTTTATCAGCGTAGCTTTTCTGTCGACTCCTTGCCACTTCCAGGTTCTTGCGGATGATAGCGACTTTATCGGTCGTCTCTTGTATGAGCTCGGGACCGGTAATAAGATTCTCGCCAACGTCGGTCCAGCAGATTGGTGAACGACACTTACGACCGTAAAGTGCTTCGAACGGTGCCATTTGGATGCTTGAGTGGTAACTGTTGTTGTAGGAGAATTCTGCGAGCGGTAGGTGCGTATCCCAGTCGCCCCCAAAATCGAGGACACAGAGACGTAACAGGTCTTCCAGGGTTTGGATCGTCCGCTCGGTTTGGCCATCGGTTTGGGGATGGTAAGCCGTGCTTAAATCCAATTGTGTACCCAGAAGTTCTTGCATAGTAGACCAAAAGTGAGAAGTGAATCGAGCGTCTCGGTCGGATATAATGTGAAGAGGCACACCATGACGGCTTACGATCTCGTCGATGTACATCCGGGCTAATCTTGATGTCTTATATGTGTCGCGTATGGGTATGAAATGTGCCGACTTAGTCAATCGGTCGACGATTACCCATATGCTATCGTGCCCGCGAGATGTCCGAGGTAACTTGGTTATGAAGTCCATGGATATATGTTCCCACTTCCACATGGGAATTTCGGGTTGTTCAAGTAATCCACTTGGACGTTGATGCTCCGCTTTAACCTTCGTGCATGTAAGGCACTTAGCAACATAGGTTGCTATGTCTCGTTTCATTCCGGGCCACCAATATTGACTCCGTAAGTCCATGTACATCTTATCGGAGCCCGGGTGAATTGAATAACGAGTCCGATGTGCTTCGTTCATGATAGAAGCCCGAAGGTTATTGCGTTTGGGGATCCAGATTCGGTTTGCGAAGTACATTAGCCCATTGGCTCTTGTTTCTAATTGGGCTAAGAGATTTGGCTCGAGCTCTTCCTTCATACTCCCTTCGGTTTGCACCGCTTGCTGTGCTTCTCGAATACTCGCCTCGATGTCACAATCGATCCTTAAGTTCTGCAATAACACCGTAGCATTGCTGACATCGAGTCGGACTTCAGTATCAAACTCTCCCAATGTATCGAACCATTGGCGTCGGTCGCGAATCTCTTGAACGGAAACCATCTTTTGATGCGTCTTTCGACTCAATGCATCGGCTACGACATTTGCCTTGCCGGGATGGTAGCGGATATCACAATCGTAGTCGCTAATTAGTTCCACCCAACGACGTTGCCTCATATTGAGGTCCCTCTGATTGAAAACGTGTTGGAGGCTCTTGTGGTCCGTGTAGACTATACATTGCGTGCCGTATAGATAGTGTCTCCAGATTTTCAAAGCAAAGACTACCGCTCCGAGCTCGAGATCGTGCGTCGTATAATTTACCTCGTGAACCTTCAATTGTCTCGAGGCATATGCGATGACCTTTCCCCGTTGCATGAGAACACAACCAAGGCCTTGTTTCGACGCATCGCAGTATACCGTGAAGTCGTCATTTCCATCCGGTAGCGTCAGAATAGGGGCATTGCACAACTTGTGCTTCAATGTCTCAAACGCCTCTTCTTGCTCGGCTTTCCACTCGAAAGGCTTGTTCTTCTGAGTCAAGGACGTGAGTGGCTTTGCGATTTTTGAGAAGTTGGCAATAAATCGCCGGTAATACCCGGCTAGGCCAAGAAACGATCGAACTTCCGTCGGAGTTGTGGGAGCACTCCAACTCTTTACGGCTTCGACCTTCGCAGGGTCGACGTGAATTCCTTGACTATTCACAACGTGCCCTAAGAACTGTACTTCTTCAAGCCAAAACTCACATTTCGAGAATTTCGCGTACAATTGTTCCTTCTTCAACAGTTCGAGGATTTGACGGAGATGAAGTTCATGATCGGAGCGAGACTTGGAATAAATAAGAATGTCGTCAATGAAAACGATGACGAACTTGTCTAGGTATGGCTTGCACACCCGATTCATAAGATCCATGAAGACCGCTGGAGCATTGGTTAAGCCGAAAGGCATAACCATGAACTCGTAATGCCCATACCGGGTGCGGAATGCAGTCTTTGGGATATCGTCGTCGTGGACTCGCAGTTGATGATAACCCGAACGCAAGTCGATTTTGGAAAAGATTGCAGCTCCTTGAAGTTGGTCGAAAAGATCGTCGATACGAGGAAGAGGATACCGGTTCTTGATAGTCAACTTGTTGAGCTCCCGGTAATCGATACACATGCGGAAAGACCCATCTTTCTTCTTCACAAATAAGACAGGTGCACCCCAAGGAGAAGAACTAGGGCGGATAAACCCCTTCTCGGATAATTCCTGGAGTTGGCTAGAGAGTTCTTGCATTTCCGATGGTGCGAGTCGGTAAGGTGATTTAGCCGCGGGGCTTGCTCCCGGAATCAAGTCGATTTTAAATTCTACTTCGCGTACGGGAGGTAACCCGCTAAGGTCATCGGGAAAGACCTCAGGGAATTCTCGTACAACTGGAACATCTTTGAGTTCCTCCTCCTTGGCTTTGGTGTTGACTACATATGCCAGGAATGCCGGATAACTCTTACTTAGGCATTTCTGGGCCTTAGTACATGACATAAGCTTGAGTCCCTTGGAGGACCGTTCACCGAACACCTTCATCGTGTCCCCGGAGGGTAAGGGCATGCGAATGCACTTCTCGAAACAAATGATCTCGGCATGGTTCTTAGATAACCAATCCATGCCAATAATGACGTCGAAACTCCCGAGTTTCATAGGAATAAGGTCGATAAGAAACTTATGGTCATCGAGACACAATAGACAATCGCGGATAACCACGTCGACGGTGATGGGTTCTCCATCAGCAACTTCGACGGTGAGAGGTCTCTCTAGATTTGAGCGAGGTTTAGAAAGTGTCGGCTCGAACTCTAAGGAAACGAAACTTCTATCGGCGCCCGAATCAAATAATACGTATGCATAGGTGTCATTAATAAGAAACATACCTGTATAGGTTTTAAAGGCACTTAAGGACACAAGTAAGGAATTTTAAGAGAAATTCTACAGGGATAGGGTTGCAATTTTTACGTACCGTTCACCACCTCGTTGTTCGCCTGGGCTTGGTTCGCGTTGATGTTGAAAGCACGTCCACGAGCTTGTGGAACATTGCCCACAAGACGAGGGCACTGGGGTCGGTAGTGACCTGGTTCTCCACAGTTGTAGCAGACCCGATTTGTTTCCGTCACTGCGTTCCCTAATGCTCGGCGACACGTTGCCACAAGGTGCCCGTACTTGCCACATAGTGTGCAGATGCGACATGGAACATTGCCCGGGTGGTGATACCTACACGTGTTACACATAGGTAGAGGGCCCGCATAAGCCCTTGCCACGGGTACTTGTGCTGCTGGAGTAACCCCGGTAGTACACTGTCTTTGGGGCGGTTTAGGAGCAGCCACGGCGTAGTTCCGTGCCGGTACAAACTTCCGTTTCTTGTTATCAGGCTTGACCTCCTTAACCTCCTCGGGGGTCGTCTTCTCAGTCTTCTTAGCACCCTTTGCAGACATGGTGCCCGCTCGGATGTGGTTCTCCGTCAATTGGGCAGTGATGGTGATAGCTTCTTCCAGAGTTGCGGGTCGGCTACCCACAACGGCATCCTGAATTTGAGGCGGCACACCCTTAATAAATTTTTCCACGTTTCGGGAAACAGTATCCACCATGTGTGGCAGCAGTATGCTTAGTTCATGATGACGGGTAGAATACGCCAGATGGTTCCCGCCATCCTGTTTCAAATTCCAGAATTCCTCCTCCAGTTTCTGGATTTCACTCCTCGGGCAAAACTTGGCTATGGCTATGTTTTTGAATTCCTCCCAAGTTAAAGCCAAGATTGCATCGGGGCCTCGGTTCCTCTTTTCGCTGTTCCACCATGTTAAGGCCCGTTGTTGTAGCATACTGGTGGCATACCTCACTTTGAGTGCTTCGGGGCACTCACAGTTGACGAAGGTGTTCTCCATCCCTTCAAACCACTCTAAGAGACCGGTGGCACCTTCCTTGCCACTATAACTGGGAGGCTTACATGAACTGAAATGCTTGAAGGTGCAAGACTGGGTGTTACGCCGTTGGTTTGCACTATTCTCCCCTTGACCATTGCTATTGTTCGTGACGTTTGCGATCATAGTGCTGCTGAGTTCAGCCACCATGGTCGGGATGACCGCAGCCATTTGCCGAGCAATCATGGCAGCAAGCTTACGGCCGGATCTTCCTCGGTTTCCGTGGAAGCGAGACATGCTGGAAAAATACAAATTGGGTTAGGATCGGTTAAAGGATAATATGGGTAGGCAATTAAGGTAAGGATCATGAATTATACGGAATGATTCCATTTGGTGACGCATCACCATTTGGAAACGTTGACACGTCAAGATGAATTGACCCATTCACCTCAGAAACTCGTGTATGTTGGTCATAGTTTATCACTCATCCCGGAAATCCCCAGGTAGCGTAACGGTTCCCTCAATGAGATTTATACGTATACGCTTGCCTTAGCCCGAGGGCCTTTTGCCAGAAAATCCAGAATACAGGTGTCTATGTACCACACTAGTTCTTTGGTTTATGAAATCAAAAATCTTGATGGGATATTTACAAGATTAGACATAAAGTCTAAAGAATTCCTATCAATAGATTCTACTTGGAGACGAGAATAAGTTTAAGAAATAGTAACTGTCGGAGCGAATTAACGTTTAAGATAAGTCTAGGGGAGACGGGTAACAATATGTAATCATGTAGAAAGGCACCTATGCTAAGGCATCACATTGCACATAATAAGGCATAGCGTTAGGCAGCATGCAAACAATAAGTATGTATTCATAAGAATACTATTCTATAAGGATCATGCATGAACTATAGCCTAGGTCACCATTTCTAATAACCTAAATCCCTATAGTTATGGGCTCTGATACCAATCTGTCACACCCCAACCTTGACGGCGGAAACGTCGAGGTGCGAGGGTTAAGATTGTTCACAGCCACATAACGCTATGTTAAAGTATAAAGTGCCATTAATCAATTGTTTTCAATCACCACATACATCAATGTCTCAAAATAAATTAAACATAAACAAGAATTCAATTGTCTTTATTAAACCTAAGTCCATGATCTAGGTTTATGCATTCCTTCAATCATCGCTAAGCTTGCACATTACCTGAAACATGTTGAAAATAAAGTCAACTAACTAGTTGGTGAATTCTCATGGTTTTAAATACAATAAGTATACAAAATGTGGCAATTCTAGTCAATGGTCACAAGATAGCAAGTATATAGAACATGCATAGTTACAATCAAGCCTCGACTGAATAATATGAATAAGCATGATTAGCTAAGTGTATTTGGTTCCCTAGTGCACAAGCATACGGCTCCTAGGAGTCGGCAATACATCGACTTTAGCACCAAATAGGCTTGTCAGGCCCAAAGATCTAAGACTTCGCTAGGCTAGCAATAGTTAATGATTGCACACGTATGTCACATCTCATATAATACTAAACATATCCAAACAACCACGACTATGTAAGAATTGCACGTGTGAAATAAGTATCAAAACGTGTATGTGTAAGTTTGTATAAGCAACATGTTTCACCCCGAAAGATGTGAAATAATCATAAAGCGGGGCATAAGAACTCACATGTTTAATAAGGAGACTTGTAGATGAAATAAGAATAACCACGAATAAGATTTCCAACACAAACGTCACAACGCACCTAAACGAAATAAAATAGCGCGTTATAATTTGTTTGATGATTAATTGTAGGTCTAATATGATTTAATAATTATTCGTATTTATTACATGTTAATAACGTGATCGGTTTAATGGAACGAATGGATTATACTTGGTATAATCAATTGTTAGCGCGTAAGAGAATTAATAAATAAAACTTGATTAAATTGTACGTTGAATCGATTTTTAAGGATTGTATATAATAATTATAATAAGTGATTTAGCTATTATAAGAGACTATATACAAATATATATATATTTATAGGTATAAGTAATCAAACAATTTAATTGTTTGAATATACATATAAATATATATACTAAACAATCAATATAAATGATTTAGCTATTAAAAGAACTATGTATGAATATATATATATGTATATATATAAGTAACTAAACAATTAAATTGTTTAATTATATATATATAAATGTATATACTAAACAATTATAACATTGTATATAATAATCAATATAAATGATTTAACTATTAAAAGAACTATATATAATATATATATATATATATATATATATATATAATTAAATTGTTTGATTATATATGTATAAACATATATACTAAACAATTATAACATTGTATAAACATAATAAGTGATTTAATTACTAAAAGATCAATATATAAATATATATATATATATATAGGTATAAATAACTAAACCATTTAATTACTTAAAAATATATATATACATATACAAGTATATATATACATATACAAGTATTATGTTTACTCATTTCTTTGTATTTTTAAAACTAAAATAATGTATTTATAAATACAAAGGTATTTTATAAAAATTATTTTAGTCCCAAATTAATTAAAAAAAATAAATCTGTATTTTATAAAATAAATTTTAGAAATTTTCAGAATTAAAAAAAAAAAAATTAAATAATAAAAAGAAAAGAAGAAAAAGAAGGAAAAATCAGAAAAGAAAGGAAAAAGGGGGGGCTGCCCGGGTCGAACCCGGGACCTCCCTTTCAACAGGGAACTCAGTGACCAGTGAACCAGGGCTAATGCCTTGGTTTTCCATGGTTCTGAAATCATTTTAACCTTCATCCCCGGTTTTCCCCAAATTTTGGATGAACCCTAGGTTCAACGGATCCTCAATTGGCCCTCGATTCGGTGTTAGACACCCAAATCATCATAGGGCTTCTGATCCTTGGATCAAAACGAGTGGAAAACAGGTTTCAATTACCTGTTTTGATTAAGCTTCGAGTGATTTCGAGTTCGAGTTGGGTTCGGGTGTTCTTGAATCTGGGGTTTTCTGATCGTGTGATTTTTTTGTGAAATTGAAGGTTTGGAGAGTTCAGGAACTTCGAAATGATTCCGAAACCCTCAATATATAACTTTGATTACACGGTTTTGGCTCTAACTTGTTCGATTTTGAAACCGCGTCCGAATTTACCAAAATTGTGTGATTCGAGCTGTTATTTTGCGATTTTGATTGATTGTTTGATTGATATAGCCGCGTATTAAGTTTATACATGATTGATTTGATTTAATTTGTGAAATTGAACATGATTTGATTCGAATTTTTTTAAAGTTTTGATTCGGTTTTGATTTGGAAAGTTTGTACGAGCGGGAACCTCAATTTCGAGTGGGTTTGGGTTCGAAACCCATAGTCGAAGGGGTTAGGCCGTTAATTGGGTCAAATCGCGCTTGAAATGGGGTTTTTGGAACTCGCCGGAGCTCGGCCGGAGCTCCGGCCGATTGTCACCGGAAAACGGGGGTGGGGGAAATGGGTTTGGGACTTTTACACATATGGTCCCTGTTCTTTTAAAAGTTACCATGTTATGTTCAAATCTTTATGTAAAGTTTTTAATTTGACAAAATGACCCCTTGCATTTTAATTATTATTTTTGTTATTATTATTATTATTATTATTATTATTATTATTATTATTATTATTATTATTATTATTACTTTCATTATTATTATTATTATTATTATTATTATTATTATTATTATTATTATTATTATTATTATTATTTATTATTATTATATTTGTTAGTATTATTATATATAAAAATAAAATAAAAATTTACTAAGGATGTTATAAATGGCATAAATAAAATGAACAAAAATACAGAATGTTACAGACGGTCAGTCAGAGCGTACTATTCAGACACTTGAGGACATGCTTCGAGCTTGTGCCTTAGAGTGGACTGGGAACTGGGATGAGTACTTGTGTTTGGTCGAGTTTGCTTACAATAATAGTTGGCAAGCTAGCATTGGCATGGCACCTTTCGAATTGTTGTATGGTCGTAAATGTAGGGCACCTGTTTGTTGGGAAGAAGTCGGTGAGAGAATCATCGAAGGACCCGAGTTAGTTCAGATCACGAATGAGAAAGTTGCTATTGCTAGAGAAAAGTTAAAGGAAGCTCAAAGTAGACAGAAAAGCTATGCAGACCGACACCGTCGACTTTTGGAGTTTAAGGTCGGTGACAAAGTGTTCCTGAAGGTTTCGCCTTGCAAAGGCGTACGACGTTTTGGTCTAAAAGGGAAGCTTAGTCCACGGTTTATCGGACCCTTTGAAATTCTAGAAAGAGTTGGCGAGGTTTCGTATCGTTTGGCTTTACCACCTCAACTGTCACATGTGCATAATGTCTTTCATGTATCTCTTTTAAGGGGATACAATTATCATCCTATTCACGTGGTTAACTATCCACTTCATTTGATTCGTGAAGACTTATCGTTCGAGGAGGAACCCGAGGCCATACTTGACCGACAAGAGCGCATTATGCGTAGGAAAACTATCCCTTTTGTTAAAGTATTATGGAAAAACCATTCCGAACGTGAAGCTACATGGGAGATAGAAGATGAAATCCGTTCTCAATATCCGTATCTATTTACCTCTTAGTTACTATCTTTTATATGTTTCTGTTATCAGTTATCTGTTTCTTGAACATCACATTAGTCAGCTCTCATACAATTTCGTCTATCGAATCGATGCCGTTGCAGCAATTGAATAACTATGAGTTATTTTATTCACTTGTTGAGTTTTACTCCTCTATGTACGTTATGTCATGTCTTTATACGATCTGTACTTAGCAATTTCATGGACGAAATTGTTTTAAGGGGGTAGAATTATAATACCCATAAATATATATATATATATATATATATATATATTAATAATAATAAAAGTAAAAATAATAATAATAGTTCAGGGGGCATTTTTGATATTTTGAAAACTTGAATTTATAAGTTGTGCTTAAAATAAAACAAACATTAAACCACAGGGACTACTTGTGTAAAAATAAAAATCCAAATCTGTATTCTCTCCCCGTACCCGTCGCACCCCACTGTTCCGGCCGACCGCCGTCGGTCCTCCGGCGAGCATCCACGATCAAAAACACGCGATTTTGACTCAATCATTGATCCCCGACAACATCCTATGCAATATTCGAACCCTATGCCTCGATTCCATTGAAAAATTGGAGTGTAATTGACCCAACCGACCCACATGAAACTTTCGGCCACTTTACAGTCAATAAACCGCACTAAACATCTCTAATAATTGAATTAAAGCTACCTAATCAATCATATACGAATTCCTAATCCACCTACGCTTTCAATTTCACCTACAATCCACGAATTCATCTTGTTCACTTCACATCCTCGGTCGCGGACCTGCAACCACCCGAACTACACCTTCTGCACACTTGGAACTGCAATTGATTGAGTGCTTTGAATCATAAACATCCTTTGAAGCTTCATACGAAAGGAATTTGATTATCATCGTGATTTGGGCATCGAATCAAGTCCACCTCAACCGCGACTGTTCCTCGTGGTGTTCATCATCCATTCGACAGCTCCCTGGTAAATTAAACACCTTGATTAACTCGATTTCACATGGGGAATCAAAGCCCCATGTTTATTTCATTGATCATATCCGTTTTGTGTTTCAATTTGGATTAGATGAAACTAGGGTTCTTGAAGGATTTGGGGGTTTGGGTTTGAGAGTGGTTAAAAGAATTAAAAACTGGGAACTAATGCGGCTTAGGCCTTTGTCCCACTGGTTCCTGCGCTCCATCTCTAACAGAAGGTCCCGGGTTCGAACCCGGGCAACCTCACCTATTTTTTTAAGGCTTTTTCAGCCTTAAAAAAATTATGTAAAATTCCTAAAAATTATAGAAATTAGTTTTATGAACCTTGTTTATTTAAAAGTTATTTAATCATTTTCTGTAAATTTATTTATTTAAACACCTTAACATTTGTATATAAAATATTAACAAATGTTGTAATTAATTTATTTTTATAAAAATAAACTCTAAATAGTGGGAATCATTAAAATGTTATTAGTCTAAACGTTTCCTTTCGCTTAGTATTGTTTAAGTTATGATTTATATTTATTTATAAAATATGGTTTATATGTTATAAATAGCCATTTTTATAAAAATGGACTCTAAATAATAATTCAAATTATTATTTTATTTTTGGACATTGTATTATCTATAATTATGGATCAATCATGGAAATTGTGAAATTATAAAGATTTTGGAATCTCATAAATTATTAACAAACATTATAAATAGTTTATTTTGTTGAATTAAGCTCGTATTTTACAGTCAACTTACAGAGGCCATAATTTATTCATAACAGATTCAAATCAGTTAAATCTTATATCCATGACGAAGTTCGTCGAAAGACGAATCTGTTGATATATAAAACATAGAAAAACTCATTCGTTTAGACCTCCAAATAGTCGTTTTCGTAACAGCTAGCAGTTCTGCGCAGCTGTAAAGATCCACGTTTTTCTCATATTTCGGTAATCCAAATCAGAAACTTTTCTAAATGAAAGTTGTTTAGAAGTCACTAATCTAGTAAACTGGAGATTTTCAGAATTTTTAAACGTCGTTTAGTATTTTTAACGAGTGCGAGAAGACAAGGGCAGAACTGGAATTTTTCAGATTATAATTTGCGTTACATTATCGTAGGTTCTCGCGGCGTTAACCGAGCCTAAACCTCGTTTCTGATTATTATCATTCGTGTATAAGGTACGGATTCTTGGTTATCTTTGTCATAGTATAAATTCTGTTCCGTTACTTTGTAGTACGGATTTTTGATACGTTATTTCCGTTAATATGAATCGTTTAGCCTTTATTATTCGTATATCCATATTATTTGATTATGCTCCGATTCATCGACTCATTAGTGTTATTTATTGACACCTGTAGCATGCAATATATATTTTATGAATTGTGCTCATTATTGCATGTTCCTATAAATGTTTTATTGATATGTTATATGTTGGTAGTTGTACTACCATTTGATTTGATACTCTGTTACCCGAGCTCTCCGACATGTCATTGTGGCGTCAATGATGTGACACTTTTCGTGACGGTGTGTAATAAATAGTTCACGGCGTCTCCGTTAACACGTTAGTACTCAGGTAGTACTTTGGCCATAATATCTGGGAGGCGGATGGATCGATCCTAGTTCAGTTCAGTTCAGTTCCGTTCCGGGGGATGGAATCATGTGTGTACGCCCCACACACCATCTCATTAGTGCATAGTCTAGCTAGCTATGTACTTATCAGTTCAGTTTTGGCTCTGGGTACTTCTTATATTACACGACTTATTTTGTTTGTATATACGCGTCGTGTATATCAGTTCAGTTCAGTATTACATGTTCAGTTCAGTATCAGTATTATATGTTCAGATTCAGATTTCCGTTTCAGTATCATATGATCCGTTCAGTATTCAGATATAAGTATTTTATGCTTCGTATTGTTACTATTGTTATTTCCGTCACTGAGCAACTTTTGGCTCAGCCGTATTTCCTTTTGTGGTGTTTTCTTATTTGATTGTAGGTAATCAGGGGTTCCGGGAAATCAGTGAAGAGTGGTTGAAGATCAAGATTGTATTTTACTTTAATTAATGTAATGAATAACTTAATTAGGTTCTTTCGGATTATCTGGTTTTGTTTGAAACTATCTCTTTAATATTATGGATTTGGTTTTTGATTTGATATCTGTAATAGTGACACGTCAGCCTCTCCGGGTTGGGGTGTTACAGTAAGTAACTAATTTACCCTTAGATACTGATAATCAGAAGCAAATCTGCTTACCCAAATGTTAAAAACTCATATATACGAATTGAGCCTACTATAATCAAGATAATCAGTTCCGAGAAACAAATCCAAAGTTCCAAACACCCACTCCTACTTTATATGAACCTTTTTGTATAAATTATCAGCCAACACAGCATGTCATATCTAATATTACTCTAGGAGTCACATCGCATGATCCTTCATATACCGCTAGTACACTGTATGTAATTATGAAGTACCGATCTCCATTTAGGAGATTGAATTCTATAGCATTGAACATTTGGACATTTAATAACAGAATAAGAAACATACCGAAGCCACTTCTTTTCTTCATCATTATCAACCAGTGAATTTGATTTAACGGGACTGACCTTGTTTCTCAGCTCGTCAATAATAGCTGCCAAAAACATATTATATAATTGTATGTCCATTTAATTCAAGCTTAAAAAACTGAACCTAAAGAAAGAAAGGGAACCATAAATCAGTTCTGACTAATTTGAAGAAAAACCTGATGAATCTTGCAGCTGTTCACCATCCACCACTACTATAGGCACCTTCTTGTAATCAGACCATTTGATTTCCTTCTTACTAAGTGGATTCACCTCCACAACTTTGTAGAACAACATCCAGATGATTAAATCACAGTCACTCCTTTGCTAAGAATATCTTCTGCTTTGATGACAATAAATCTGCATAAACGATCAACCAAAACTAATTATTAATTTGGGAGTCGGAAGTCTTACTCGGCAAGAACTTTGTTAACTGCATTTATCGTAAGATTAAATGTTAAAGTTCAAGCATAAAAGTGGACAATTAAATCCTACAAATTAGTTTAGTGTACTTAAATTGAAAATCACACCTGTTGATGAAACCAATCAGCTGGAATAATCCATTTTGCCATTTCTAGTAGAATATTAAGTCACCTAAACAACCCACTAATCTCCCTTGTAATTAGTTTTCTAAATGATTACATCTACCTGAATGATACTTACCGTGTACTCTGTCATCTTAATAATTCTTCCATTTACTCCCTAGGGGTTTTCGGTAGCTTTTTAGTGATTCCATTAATAGTTTATCTTTGAATCGTTTGTAAGTAGAGTGATGTTTGGTTCATTTATATGAGACACAATTTTGATTGTTCATGTAGCCTCTTTATATATAATTTTGAAGACATGTTGAATGATATAGTTGCTATATTTTATTCAATCAGATCGGTTCTTAAACAACTCTTAGTTGTACGCCATTATCCTGTTGTTTTCAAACTGTAACTGAGTGATGGAATGAGAGCAAATCATGTCAACTTGAGTTTGGAGGATTCTGGAAATGACACTGCTTACCAAAGATAACTCCGAGTGCCTAGGAAGCCTAGACAAATGCACCTTAATAATCTGAAACGTGAGCAAATATCTGTTGTAACCTAATTAAATAACTGATCCTAACATACTGGACAACAGTAACATTTACATTCTAAGCTTTTAAGAACATTAACAACATTTGCTGCAATTAAGACATCACCTCGCACAAGGATTAAATTTAAGCTATGCAACATTTAGGTTATCATAATCAAATGCCTTGGTAAACTATAACAAAAAAAAGTCCTAAACTGATCGATAATTAGAAAAAAAGCAATTGGGAAAGTAAGCCTATGACTGGTTTCATTATGAACCAGAAACACCTCATGGTTAAAATTATCTTGTACATTGTTTCAAAATCCCCTTGAAGTTCAAGCTACTACGATTCAGCATATTTACCTCTAACAATCACCCAAAGATTCATAGTATAAATATTAAATTATGACCTTGAGACTTTCTACTTTCTCTTTCCTGGTTGTTTAGTCATGACCCCATGTTTATCTGTGAATAACAGTAAAGTTAGAAACATGAAAAACTCGGCCACAAGCATCCACATACCACAAACAAAAAAATCACAACCAAAGAAATATTCTTATTTCGACATTCAAAAATAGGCATTTGAGTTATATGTGAGTGTTGGATATGATATGATGTTCATAATGAAGCGAATTCGAAGATGGTGAATCAACACCAACAAACCCCTAAATGTGATTACCATACAAAAATCAACACATACCGGTGATCGCAAAGCACGAGGCTCCCACCATCAAAGCAAATAAAACGCACATCCTCCTCCTCCTCCTGTTCCTTGACCTTCTTCACAGGCGCCGGTTTAGCAAGCGCCGGTTTAGCCGGCGGGAGTTTGGCCGGACGGCCTCGCTTCCTCTTGACCACCTCCTTTACACCGCTACCTAACTCCACCTTGGGTCGGCCATCGGAAGCGACGTCAAGCGATTACGGACATAAAGGATCAAAACGACAGAAAAGTAGAGGTTATGAAGAAGAAGATGAAGATGAAGATGAATCGGTACCTTGAAAGTGTTATGAGGTAGCGTTGGTTTAGATCGGTGTGTGCGAGAGTGGTATTCTTCCGATATGATCTTCTCAAGCTGAGCGAAATTTCTTCATCAGTTGGATCTTCTGCTTGGATTCGATTTCTTCATCAGTTCGATCTTCTGCTTCGATTGCTTCGATTTCTTCATCAGTTCGATCTCTTCATCAGGTTTAGGAGGGGGTGCTTCGATTTCTTCATCAGGTTTAGGAGGGGGTTAGGGTTTTATTTGTGAGGGGTCGGTGGCACTGTAGCCACCGACAAATTAGATTAATAGGAATAGAAATAAGTGGAATCAATTAGTTAGTGTAAATAAATTTATTTAGGAAATCAAATACGGTGATACATGTGGACTTAAAAAATATTATAAATTTTTGTTTGTTATAACTTCAATAAGTGGAATCAATTAGTTAGTGTAAATAAATTTATTTAGGAAAACAAATACGGTTATACATGTGGACTTATATAAATTTTTGATTGAGTCAACTATTGATTTCTAAAGTTAATTTATGTAAAGTATGTTTTAATTTTAATTTCAAATCGGGATTGAATTAAGAAAACTGAATTAAACGAATTCAATAAATGTGTCATTTTTAACTTCCTTACCGGATTTCTTATCTTTATTCATAT
Source organism: Flaveria linearis (assembly GCA_024085815.1). Taxonomy (NCBI): domain Eukaryota; kingdom Viridiplantae; phylum Streptophyta; class Magnoliopsida; order Asterales; family Asteraceae; genus Flaveria; species Flaveria linearis. The sequence continues at coordinate 100,316,274 of CM044001.1, forward strand.
AATTACATTAAAAATAACTATTTTTTCTCTGTACTTTTCAATTAAATAATATATTTTATACCATTATTATTATTTTTTTCTCTCTCCTCCACTCATAACCATTTTCAAAAATATTAAAAAATTTATAGGGATTGAACAGTATTTTTCAAATATACAAATCAACAATAATATTTTCTCTCTCATTCACTCACAACCACTCAAAACCATTTCATATAATACAAGAAATACATTCATATCTTTTTAAGGATTCCACTATGAATGCTCTTAATTGTATTTGAAAATAGATTTTAAAACCAATCATGAAACATGATTTTGACGGGAAAATGAGATCGGAAGTGCTCTAAAAATGTGTCACGTGTCACATAAGTTATTTTTTTATTATATAGTATAAATTTAAATACAGATATAGATAATAAATCTAAAAGTAAAACATCCAAAACAATTTAAGAAAACACCAAAAACTTAATTTAGAAAGAAAAACCTGAAGACCAGAAGTCAACCAAGCATATCTGGATAAGTTCCGGTCCAGATTTGGTTGTAATAAACACAAGGCACACCAAAAACATAAAGAGGAGTTGAAGCACAAGGTGCAAATCACCCCTAAATGGCTGCATCACGTTGAGAATGTGAGATGCACAAGATATTCATATTTAAATTTCGTTATATTGCTTATAGTTTTCTAGCAGTACATACAAATTTAAATATAAATAAGCTTTATATACAAACCTAAGACATAAATAGCCTATATGTACAGCTTAAAAAACTACACGTATAACTTCTCGATATACAAAGTCTTCTAATGTATCAGACACTCCTCATGGCTGTGTTGCCTCCTATACACTCATTGCCTCAAGCAGTTAGAAACAATTAGGGATTGTGCCTAAGTATGTGAGGCACACTTTTTAAAAAAACCAAGTGATTTGGTTATGCAGGATAGTACTTATTTATTTTTCTAATTTGGTCCAGCCCGATTTTCACAACAAACATCAATTCCATTTTAAATGTCTCTAAAACTTGCCTAAAAGACTAGAGGTGTATAAACAAGACCGGCTCAAAATCTCGAGGCCTAAAACGACATTTGAAATTGAGGTTTTTCCATAAAAGAAGATGCCCTATACATTGACATCCCGATTGACTTTGTCGAAAATCCACCATCAGTGTAGCCTTCCCGTTTCCAGACATCATTGGATTCACCAAACCTAGCGGAGCACAGAATCAAGATCAGGTCATATAAGTCTTCAAATTCAAAAGGAAATTCAACCCTCTTTTTCATCTCCATGGCCATTCTATGACACCCAAGGAGCGCGAGAAGCATTTGGTAATGAAAACCCATTTTATTACTTTTTCAGTTGCGAACATTGATGGGAACCAAAGAAGAAAGGCCCTTCTTCAATCCAATGGTTCATCTAAAAAAAGATTAAATATACCTTTGTTTCCGACTGATGAGCCATGTTCAGTTTGTCGCAATGCTTGTTTGGATTTTTTTTTGGCGAGCATGCGCTCCATAGCAAAGAGCTTCCAGGGTTTAAACATAGACATAATTTGGTTATGGATGTTCTATGTGACGTTCTTAAACAAGCAGGGATTTCTATTAAAATGGAGGCCATCGTGGATTTTCTGACAAATCCGTTTGAAGGGAGGTTTATTTTACGGTCAACTGTTATCTTTGTGTTTGATTGGACAAGAGGAAAACATGATTGTGTGGATCTTACATAAGGGTCCCTTTTGTTGCGTTTAAGGACGATGATTTTTTTGCGGGCCAAGCTGTGCTGAAGGCGGAATCATGCAAAGTTGCTAAACATGAAAAAGCTTGCTTAGAGAATCAACATGTGTTTATCCTTTAGCTTTTGATGCGTTTGGTTTTCTCACCCTTTAGGCTATAGACCTTTTGAACGGGGCTCAGCTGATCCTAGACAGTAATTTGTCAACTTCTAAGTCTCAAAGCTTTGTTTATAATATGATTGGTTTTGTTATCCAAAAAAAATTACGACGCAACTTGTTACCCGTTTCCCTGCTACTTTATTGTAATCGTTTGTTTTATTAAAAATGAACGACACTACAAACATCACTCGCATCATGGAGCACAAATATGAAGTTATGACAGTTACTTTTCAGGTCATCGTTCCATCTGTATAAATGAGTTAATTATTTGCAAGAGAGACAATTTTACAGGAATAGAATTCCATGATCCGGATGACTGATGGAGAGGCCACATCGAACTAAACTCATAAACATTTCAGCACGATTCTCCATCTGAGTTGTCTGTTGATGTTGACTTTGGTAAATTGCAAAGTCAACGCTTTATAAGATGCACCAAATGAGGCCTATTGGTGATGAGATTTTGTTTTTTACTTGGACTTCATTTAATTGTTTGAAATTCTTCTTTACATCAACTTAGAAGGAGCAACTTCTTTATTCAACTTCGTATAAACTTCAAGCTGAAAGCAAATAAAAACTGTTTATGTTGATTATGACACGATTAACGTCTATAAACAAATTAAGACGACTAAAGATGGGTTAGTGTCGGTATAGATCCAAACATGACCTTGACAAAATATAAAGAAACAAAAAACCAGTAATATCCCACTCATAAAAGTAGGGACTCACATAGATGAGATGACTATAAACCTTCATCTCTTTTAAGTTTTAAAAAGACAGAGATCGACGGATAAAAAACTCCTAGAAAAAAACAAGCGAAATACGGTTTACTAAAAACTGGTGTTAAGTAATAATTCATGTACGACATCATAACTAAAAAGAATTAACGCTTTCACTCTTTCATATAACCATCCACAAACAAACCGAATAAATCTTTTGGTAATCAAAGATTAAAAAGAAAAACCAAAAACAAATATACATTAACATTATACAACCAACAGTTTATGGATCTTGTTCTTCTGTTTGTCCATGTCGATCGCTAGTTTGCCCAGAGTTATCAAGCAACGGTGAAGGCGATCCGATTGTTTGTAGTACCACTCCTTCACCGATCTTATGCATCCCGTTGACATCCCCATTCGTGCCTCCGCCTGAGTGCCATGACATGTGTTAGTATGCTTAACGATAAAAAATAATTACACTACCGGTCCCAAATAATATCTAACCTGTAACAATTGGCGCGTTTGTGTTGACCAATCTTCTTTTCCTACGCAAGATGATAAAAACACCAGCTGCAACCCAAATAAGAAAAAAGGCAGGGATCGTGGTACCGAGTATTATCGGTAGCGAGCTACTTTTCTTCTTTGTTACGGGGTTACTACCCGGGGACGAGTTTGTGGTCCCCGGGGTACTCGAGCAGGACTTGCCCGAATTACACAATGAAGGATTTCCGGTGACACTTCATAATTTGAAAAAAAAAAGGAATATAAATTTCAATAAAATAATGTACAAGTAACAAAAATAATATATGATAAAAAAAAACTTACGTTAGTTTTAATTTGTTGTTCTTTGATAATGTTGAGGGGATGCTTCCACTAAAGTCATTATCTGCCAAATTCCTGCAAAAATAAAGTTAGTTTTATATTTTAAGATTTAGTAGTACCAGTCAAAGTAACAAATCAATAAAACTGATGATCTTCACTGAAAGATAATTTTGTTGGAAATATGTCGTTAAAGAATAATAGTTATAAAAAAAATAGTACTTACAATTGTTGGAGCTTAGGCATGGTGCCAAGGAAACTAGGAATTGATCCAGTCAAGCTGTTATTGTGCAAATCACTACAATAAAATAACAAATAAAATAAGTAATTGCATAGTCTGAATGTAATTTGATGAAGGTTAGTTGTTTAACACACATGATCTCAAGAGCATCCATAGAGCTAATGTCCGGAAGTGAACCCGAAAGATCGAAACCGTCAAGATGCCTGCAAATTTGATCTTCCATATAACTAATGGCGATACGCTTTGTTACAAAAATATAGGCTGTCACATATATTCAGCGGTAGAACCAGAGTCTAGAGGTCCGTTTAGTCTCAATTATCAAACTTGTCAGTTATTTTATATAAAAGTGGAGGTTTTTTTTTTTTTTTACTTGAATATTTAGCTATAGTTGATTATGATCTTCTAAAAAGTTGTGATTCTGCCACAATGATATATCACAAATGATATTGCCAAGACACTATATATCCTACAAAACCATAAAAGTTAAGATAATCTACAATGCAGTAACGCGAGGCGTGGCGTCGTTGCTACAGTTGAGCCAGTCCCAAGAGTATGGTGCCGGAAGGCACGGGTCACCACTCCATTCTCCTAACACGTCGAATGTTGATTGCAACAAAGCTAAAGCTTCAACTGTTTCATCATTTAAAAGAAGTTATTAAACCAACGTAATTAAAAACACAAGTTAAATAAATCCAGCTTATTACGTACCATCATTGCTATCGGTGCCATCGCTTAAAACTCCGCTAATATTAAACGCCTCAATGGCGTTTATCAGAGGAGGGAGATCAGAATCAACAGTAGCGACTAAAGAAATGTTGGTAACAGAATCAACGGTGTAACTATTAAGTTCCCGTACAACCACACCTTCGTATGGCGGTAAAATCGGGAGTTGTAAAGGGCCATTTCCTGTGGCCGACGTTTCAAAGATCCTAAATGATCTTCTTTGAGTAGAATCAAGCTCGGTAACTTCCGAGAAATACATAGTTACATAAACAGGCGTATTCGTAGGAGAAACTGTGCCCAAAAGTAAAGCATCCAACGTGCTTTCAACAGTGACCGCGTTATCCAAAATCCCTGCGGGGGGATTATTTGGTCCGTCCGGGTGAAAATGATCGCTTCGGATGCGACCCTTTTCGACCCGGCCACACCAGGTACCCATATTCGGTCATAGTCATCGTCTGGGTACCTGAAATATTAAATATTTTATAAATTAAATGTGCATAGTTTAAAAAACTAATTACTTGAAAATAAAGAATTGAACATCACACCTTAAGGTTTCACTTGCACCGTAAGAAATTCTGCTGATCAAGAACAAAGCCCGATTCTCTTCGACGTCGCTATAAGCGTCCGAGTCAAGGCTACGGATTTCAAGAGCCGACATGAACGGGAACTGGTTGGGCTTCGTCTGAGCCACACACACGCTAATCGTGTCTCGTTTAGCAACATAAGTTACTTCATGCATTATCAATCCACTGATGGAAGTCACAACGGTGGTCCAAAAGTTTCCATCAAAGTGGAGGTCGAAAGTCGGAGGATTCGACAGACGATCATAGTTCCCGTAGTGGAACCACGCTCGAACAAGGTGCTTTTCGCCCTGTGTAACCGAGGAGGTGTAACAGTTCTTTTTACGAGTTGTGAAAACCCTAAGGGTGTCCATAATCGGATTAATTGAGTTGGCAGACTGAACCACTCGAGCAAAGCCATTTGAAATTAGAGTATCGTCTGGCGTCCATGTTATGAGTCTCGAATCAGTTGTGATCTCCGATTCGCCGCAGTTTATGCTCGCAATCACTGCATTCGAAAAAGCACATTAACATGAATTAACATGAAACAATTAGATCAATGATTATGGTTTTAAAGCTCAGTGCTAACATGGTTTGCAAAAGTAATCATAGAGGAAAGTTGGTTAATACTATTTTTAGAATTGCGAGAAATGTATAATACAGTTGTACATGCTGTTTTGAATATGATACATGAAACGGTTATGTAATCACCCACTATCTCTCTTTCACTAAAGTGAGTATATGCTACGAACAATGTATAAGTGTATTATAATATTCTTGTAGTTTTTTTATAATATTATCGGTTCTAAAATGAACTGTGCACTAATAATGATATTGATATAAGAAGCTTACAGTCGCCGGAAACCGAAAATGTGTATAGAGCTAGGAGAAGAATCGGCAGCAAACTGAGAGGTTTGGCCATGGTGATAGAAGAAGTGATGGAGTTGAATTAAAGCTTGATTTATGAGGTTTATATGCTCAATCTCATTAGTTGACTCCTTAATGGGAAGACTTTTGGGCGTTTACAAAATATTTCTTATTTAAATTGCCCTCTTGCCGATGAATATTTCTTCTTTTGTTTAATGGATTTAACTTTTCATTTGAGATGCTTAATCTTTTCGATTAATACTTTTAATTTGTTTTTCTATATGCCTATTCAAGGTGTTGTTTTTCGTCACTTTTTTGCCATTTCCAGTAAAAAGAATCTTATTAGCTAGAAAAACTCTTCTTATTTGGCAAATTTAAAAACCTTAAATGTTTCTCTTTAAATAACTAACATAAAATTTTGTAAAAACTTTTCTAGATATAATTGAACCTGGTTATATTTATGCATGGGAAGGAGGATAGAGTGTCGATTTTTTAATTAACTAAGTATGTATGTACAATTTTTAAATAGACATCCAGGTGGTAACTTAATTAGTGTACTTCTCGATGTATAGGTTCAAATCTTGTAAAGTATAAGTGACGTGATCATTTGAAGAATAGAAAATGAGTAGAGTCTGGTGTGTATTAATTTTCACTGAACTACTTTCTTAAGTAATTACAGAATGGTGTAATAGTCCAATTAAATTATGTGTTTTTATTTCTATACACATGAGTGACATTTTTTGTCAAAGTATTATTAGTGACAGGAGGGAAGGTTATCAATTGCCTAAATTGATAAACTTTGAGAAGCTCATATAACAAACCCTAGACTTGTAAAACTTAGGATATTGATTTCAGACATTGCTACATTTGTATGCATTCGACTTGTATAATTGTAAGCTTTAGAAGGTTGATATGACAAATCCTAGACCTGTAAAACTTAGATCTCAATCTTACCTTTGACGTTTGTTCGATGTTATTGTTGTTTAAATATTTTGAATATCTTTATACTAATCAAGGCAGCGAACTAGGGTCAGGTGGGTGGTAATAGGTTAAAACTACTAAATAAAATAGTATCGTTGATAGCCATTTCGTCACCAAGCTATAGGTAAAATGATTTCGCAACAGAAATTCAACAAGAGGAAGTTTTTTGAAAAACGAACTTGGAGAACTAAGTTTAAACATATTACCGACGACCCCATAAAGGAATCACCAACGACCATATTTACAAATGGATTACCGACGACATTAGTGCGGAACACAAACAAGAGCAAGTTGTTTTAAAAAATAGTGATGGAAGCGCCATTGGTAATATGTTGATAAGTTTAATTAAGGGATAAAAATGTTTATTTTTTAATAAATATCTGTTAAACAAACAAAAAATTATAAATTCTAGAAACCAAAAATTACGCAATTAAAAATAATAAAAATTACACCGTAAACAAGTAAATATTCTGCTACAATATAATTAAATAAAACATATTGTAATACAAAATCCGATAGCGACTAAGTAAGGAGAGGGGGTGGGCGTCCCAATCCAAACGTTGCCTAAGCATGCGGTCATCATGTCCACCTTCACTTCAGATTGTGTAATAAGACGACAACCTACAAACATTAAATGTATTTAGTAATGTGTCTTCTAAGGCATACATTTTGTGAAGGACGAAGAACGTATGATCTCTTGGTGCTGAAAATACCGGACTCACTGATCATGTGTAAATAGAATCGTCACCATTCCCGAAACCAAAGAGGCACCCTTCTTTCGGCCTCCATAATTCTCTACCCCTTAAGAAGTGCATCTATATTAAAGATTTACTAGGATTAATGGTACTAATGATACTTCATTTGCCTTGAGTAAGAAATGATTTTAAGTCGTAATATGTAATTTTGCAATGATAATATCACTTCTCTTGTAAATAAATCCAAATTTTGGTTTGGCATTTAGTGTAAGTAAAATAAATATTAACAAATATACAACATGCAATATGTTTAATACAAAAAAAAGGTAACAGATAGGATTAAATATAAAATGATTAAACTTATTATGAATTTATGTACAAAATTAAAATATAAAAATAATCATGCGCTTATTTTAGAACACTTAGCTTTGCGCCAGCCTTAAATAAATTCTTTTGGCATATTATTGGTTTTATTATGGTCCTCGTTGATGAATGGCAAGTGTTATTATTCTTCGACAGCTTCGTTGTTTAGTATTCAAAGCCTATTTGGTATAATTCTTTGTAATCAATCCATAATTTTGACTTATAATACCAGAGTCAACGTTTACTTTAGTAGGCGCTAGTCCCGTTGACTTGTTCAGGAATCTCCAATGCTTAAACCCGCTCTAAGCAATGCATGCACGGTTAAGATTTAAGAAGCTATATAATTATTATTAACTTAAAAATATAAGTAAATCACTAAATCATATGTGAGTAATTAGTTGTTGTTAATATCTGCATGACTGCCTGAAATTGCTTCAGGATGCACCAAGTGTACGTTGTGGAAAGGATCTCCATGAACGGTTTTTATAAATGAAAAAAATTATTGTTAGTTTCTCCACGAAGAACTCCGTTTGTGTGTGTGGGGTGGTGGGGGTTGGGTTTGTTATGACGTGTCTGTGATGTGATGGTAAAAAGTAATGTTTTCAGAACTGAATCGGACGTCATAATTACATATACATAGTTATACATATAATTTAATATAAATAATTTATGTGTGTATTTTATAGTTATGTATAAAACTTAACAATAATTTTATATCCAACAAATTAATTTATTGTTCAACATCCCGTTTTTAGTTTTTACCCATTAAAATAAAATAAAAAAAGTCAAAAACCGGTTCGACTCCCGGTCCGCGGTCCAACTACCGATTCGGGACGAACCGGCCGGTTGAACCCTTCCAAAATGAATTGATGCGAATTGGTTCAGCCACACCTTCTATATTCCTGATCAGACCAGTCAGACCGGATCGGAACTGATCAGACCAGTTAGACCGGCCGTTCCGATCCGATCACAACATGGGTAAGAAGTTGTCAGTGAAGGAGCTCCAAGGGTAGATGAAAAGAAATTAAGTTGGTGAGGGAGAATTGAATATCGCACTCTTGAAAAAGAAGAGCTTATGTACATGTCTTTTTAGGGCCGGATTTAGTATGTATTTATTGTAGTCACTGGAATACAGTGAATTTTTACGAGCATATAAAAGTTGGTATAAGAATTTTTTGAGTGACAACAACATTTTTAAGGACGGTGACTCCATCAACTATAAAAAAGATATAAATCTTTAACTTTGAAAAATTCTATGAGTTAATTAATTAAACAACTAAATAAGTGCATTACCATTAAATACCTAATGCTCGTAAAACATATGATTAATTAAATTAAATAAGCTCACTCCTAATACCCACTAAATACCAAATAACGATAAAACCTAAAAAATTCTCTTGTACCTAATACGTTTAAGTATTGGACTTCTGATCAACTGTAAGAACGATTCACGATTTGATATTTGGACAAAAGTGACAATAGATGACGCTAAATATTTTTTCAACTTAAAATTTCAAAGAAGTGTTTTGTGCAATTTACATTCTAATGATGATGTTTTTTTTTATTATTGTATTGCACTTTTATTGTATGACCAACTTGACCACCCGATCCGAATCGATCCGAGAAATCTTATGTCTACGCCTATAAAATTGGGGCATTTAAAAAAAATACTGACTCCATAAGGATAAATCCTGGATCCACCACTGTGTGTTTTGTTTATGCATTTAGTGATACTCATCATATGGTTTAGCCATTGGTGCCACTTGCAGCATGCGGAGGCTTGACCACATGGGAGGATTAAGCATTTATCAGTTAGTTGGAGATTTTTGAAGGGGTTCTTAACTCTGTTGAAATCTCGGACATTAAAAGCTTAAACTATGAGGTATATAATGTTCGATAGACCCTTCATGGGTTACCACTCTTTTAGTGTGTTTGAGTGTTTATCCATTTATCCTTTGGATTCGGAGATCTTTTTCCTACTGAGATCATGTGCATTAGATGCCCTTCGAGACTCTAATGTTGCTTTCTCGAAGTCATGGAGTACGAATTGAAGAGGTGCTTCTTTGAAACATGAATTTTGTCTTGCCTTCTTAGGCAATAAGCCCTTAGTTGGGATGGGTTTAATATCCCGTCAACACGAAGTGGGTTTTGACAAAAGGATATGAATTCGATAAGCGGTTGCAACTATTCTATGTATGCTTCCATTGTAATAAGTTCACAATGAAAGGAATGTTGATCGTATGTGACACGTATTTTCTTTACTTCGTACATAGGGTACTTTTAAAAAATCTTATACAACAAAGTATATGTCGCATTATGGCATCTAAAGTGGTTGCCTAGATGTACAATGTGTGACGATATGATGGCTACAAGATTCACAAAATGTTTGATTGTGAACAGTTAACATATTCATTAAATGACTGAAAGTCGACTACTATTTCCTTGACCAATAACTTCGTCATCGTTTACTTTGATGTATGTAAATTGTGTTAACAGTCACAAAATACGCCCCTTTTAGTGGAAGCCTTTGCAATATAAACAAAAACAAACCAGGAGAAAAAAAACATGTGTGGTTTACTTATATAAGAGCACTACAAGAATTAAGAGATTTTGCGGCGATATAGGTCGTCGCAAAAGCCCCCATTTTCGTCGCAATATGTTTTTTGCGACGAAATATTCGTCGCTATCCGTTCGCTGTAATAAAGTGGTCGCAAAAAACTTTTTGCGACGATATTTGCGACGACATATTTATGTGGGGTCCACAGCATTTAAAAAAAGGGAAATTAAATTTTTCTTTTTGCGACGAAAGTTTTTGCGGCGATTTGTTCTTATTTGCGGCGATATATCGCCGCAAAGTTTTTGACCAGATACTTTTTTGCGGCGAAATTTTTAACTTGGTAAAATATTTTTTGCGACGAAATATCGTCGCAAAAATGTCATTTTTTTAAAAAAATTTTGCTGCATTTGCAGCAATCCACCCAGATCCGCCTAGGTACCATACCTGCTTTTGAAATCGCTAATACCATCAAACCATTTCCAAATACAAAATCATTGCATATAAACAAAATATTGTTTAAAGTTAACAAGTTAAATATCATACAAACACAATGTTCTAAAATGTTTAAAAATATTCATAACAACCTCAAAGTGAACATTTTATGACGACCCACCTTCATCGTCTTTATCATCTTCATCTTCATCATTTGGTTGAGAATGACCACTTCTCTTCAACGCGCTCTGGACTTGACTTGGATTTGACTTTGCATTTGTGCCATCATATTAGCCATCATCTGTGACTGCCGTTGTTGTTGCTCACTTTCCACTCTCGCTGCTATCATCTCCTCAACCTCAGATTGTGAGAACATCCGCTGATCTGTTCTATGAGGTGGAGGTGGGGGTTGTGAAGGCACGCTCGGTATTGGACCGATGCCACGTTCCCACCCGGGCCGCTCCCCCAAGACCTGCCGCATGATCTGCTTATCTGACATTTCAGGGTGTTGTTGTTGAAGCGCGACCATTTGTTTCTGTATAGTTTACAAAAAAACAATAAACAATGTTACATATATGGTGATGTTATACATTACTTTATTTTTATGGACGCTGACGTTATTAATCCCTGGCCCTAAATCACAATATTAGTTTTAAATGGACGCTGTATAGTTTACAAAAAACAATAAACAATGTTACATATATGGATATCCATACACAAATACATCCATTCTAATATTAATTATCTTAACACATTTAAGACTAGGAAAATACAAACACAAATACCCACATATACACATACACATATACATCCATACATAAATACACATATACATCCATACACAAATACACATATACATCCATACACAAATACACATATACATCCATACAAAAATACACATATACATCCATACATAATACACATATACATCCATTTTAATCGTAATTTAACATACATACACACATACACATATACATCCATACACAAATACTTATATATATCCATTTTAATCACAATTCAACATACATATACACATACACATATACATCCATACATAAATACACATATACATCCATACACATATACATATACATCCATTTAAATCACAATTTAACATCCAGGTGATAAAGAACACCTTCAGAACAAGATAACACAATCCAGGTGAATATCTTCATCAAATATGTAACTTTGACATAAAAAGTCAAACTTTGAAGGTTATTTGATTCTTACGTGTATGTTTTGTGATGAATTATCAGGTGATGACACAACCCTAAAGTTTCATACTCGGTTATTAGAAATAATCAATGGCCAGTGGCCCGTTAGTAACCCAAATATTCATTTATAAATATGCTTTAATCGGAACACAACATTATATATATCCATAATTATTTGATAGAATAAAAAGGGCATCTTGCTGTGGAATGTATTTCCCAGTACTAACAAACATTAACTGAAATAAAATATTGTTGTTTCAGACATAATTCATAGTTTATACGAGAATGTTTTGAATATACAATGTCATTAATAAAACCATAGGATTATGAAACATGAATCATGATCGAAGAAAACAAAAGAAAACTACAATCTATCAACCTCTGAAGGTATTTCTTAAAACCAAAAATCATAAAGGTCACTTCAAGGCAGAAAGGTGAGTATTTGGTTCTTACATATGGAATTCTGCAAGACCTAACATCAACTTCTCAAAACCATACACACATATACATACATTCTAATATATACACATACACATTCATAGACAAAAAATTAGTTACTACCTTTACAATGTAGTGGAGTAGCGGTGGTGGTGACGACAAATGGCGGGGGTGGTGAAGCGGCGGCGGAGCAGGTGGCGGTGGGGGTAACGGCGCGCGGTGGTGGTGCGGTGGCTGATGGCCGTGGTGGTGACGGTGCTACTGCGTGTGTTCACGCGGTGGTATGGCCGTGGTGGTGACGGTGCGCGGTGGCGGTGCGGTGGCAGGTGGCGGTGGCGGTGCGGTGGCGATTGGGTGGCAGTGGTGGGGGCGATATACAAAATTTGGGGGTAATTTGGTGTGAAAATGGGGAACAGATCTGGAATCCCCGTTTTGATAAATCTGAATAACTTTTTGCGGCGACATATCGTCGCAAAAGGTGTCACACCCCAACCTTGACGGCGGAATCGTCGAGATGTGAGGGATAAGATTGTTCACAGCCACATAACGATATGTTTAAATGTAGATATTCAATTTAGTGGTTTCAACATGAATTACAAACATAAGTCTCAATCATAAAATACATTCAACAAATATCAAAACATAACATAACATTTCATTTATTTAACTAGGTCCACGTCCTAGTTTTATTGCAAGCTTCAAAAGGCCATTTTAAACTTGGGGGTTACCTGAAACATGATAAAAATAAAAGGTCAACTAAAAATAGTTGGTGAGTTTCCAATGTTTTCATACATAATATGAAAAGATTATAAGTTGCAATTCGTGTCATAGGTTATAAGCTAGTAAGGTTATAGAACACATATCTTCACAATCAAACCTCGACTTGATTACAAGTATATAAGATTGGCTAAGTGTATTGGTTCCCTAGTGCACAAGCATACGGCTCCTAGGAGTCGGCAATACATCGACTTTAGCACCAAATAGGCTTGTCAGGCCTAAAGATCTAAGACGTCGCCAGGCTAGCAATGGTTAATGATTGTAACAAACTATGTATCTCATATAATCACGTACAACATACAAATAACCATGACAAGATATAAAGATGAATTGCAAGTGCTTTACTCAAGTCTCAACGTTTATAAGTGTGTAATGTATAAGTATCATGTTTCACCCCAAAATGGTGTGAAATAAAGTAAAAGGGGGCAAGGAAAACTCACTTGTCAAATAAGTATATAATGACGATTAATAAGAATAATAATAGGCGTCGTTCCAACGTGAATCGTTACAAGGCACCTAAATATGTAAATATATATTCACAAGGTTAAAGTCTTAATAATAAGCTTTAATGTTTTAACGTGAACTAGGGTTTTAGGTGGAGTTTGGGGATTCTTGTAAGTACGTTAAATATTTTAAGATAAAATTCATCATTTATGTGATTTAATAGAAAGTACATAAAATGTACTAAGTGTACATTTTTCGTATATAGAAATACGAGGGAAAAATTATTTGTAATAAAATTTAGTTATAAGTTGGAATAATAATCATCGTTTATAAATATATATAGATATTATTAAATAATTATTTTAGTGATTTAAATCACTATTTAAAGTCCATTTTATAGGAAAATAACTAAATATATTATTTATCTAAATCATTTAATAAAAATATTAAAATATTTTATTAAATAAGTTTTTAGAAAATGATATGATGTCTTAACATTTTAAATAGTTTATAAATCACTTTTTATAAGTATGTTTGGTTATAACATTGGTAAATAAGTTTTTAAAATTAAATGTCAAAAGGTCTTCATTATAGAAAATAAATTTACAGAAAATATTTGGATACCTTAAAAATAACCAAATTTTATACGAGTGATTTTTATAATTTTTTAAAAAAATTTATATATAAAAAAACCACTTAAAACAAAATAAAAATGGTTTGAGGGTCCCTGGGTTCGAACCCGGGACCTCAAACTCATACTCCCGCACCAGTACCAGTAAACCAAGGCGTACAGCCGCATTAGGATCCATGTTTTAATTCTTAAATACCAATTTAAACAAACCCCCAAATTTCACATGAACCCTAGATACGATTTGGGTCAATTGACCCTCGATTTGATGTTGTTAACGAATATAACCATAGGGCTTTTGTTCCCTATGGTTAAACGAACCAGATGAGTATCGGATTACCTACTTTTTCAATGGAATTTGATGGTTGCAGGTCGAATGTGGTCACGACTGAGTTGAAGTCGATTCAAGATGCAAAAGTTGATAATAATCGAATTAACTTGGCAGGAAACTTCGTGTGATGACCTCGATGCAAAGCCCTCTACCAATTTCGTCTCACGTTGCTCGAAAGATGGTCCTCGACTAACTTGCAGGTCCGCGGCAGTGGAGTCGATCGAAGGGAATGTTTTCAATTGTTTTGAACGAAATTGAAGTCACAGGAGCGTTATAACCGATCTTAAGTGTGTTAGTGCGATTTCAATTCGATTATTAAAGTTCGTAGTGCGATCTGAGGCCTGTAAAAGGGGCCGACATCGCGTGGAGAGGACAGGGACGAATCGCACTCAGATTCTCGAATTAAACTATAGGCATGCGTTCGAATCCCCCACGTGAATGTGTCGGGGTGTTTGTTTTGATTAAAAATCGAGTATTCCGGTCGCTGTGGGCTCGCCGGAGCCGTTGGCCGGCGGCGGGGTGTCCGACGGGGAAAAGGGGGGGCGGTTGGGTAATTTGAATAATTTACACCTTTGGTTAGGGTTGCAAAAAAACCGAAAACCAAAAAAAACCGAAACCGATCCGTATTCGTAACCGTAAAAAACCGAACCGAATTATGAATTCGGTTTTCGGTTCGGTTCACAACCGAAACCGAATTGGGAATTCGGTTTCGGTTCGGTTTTCGGTTCTGGATAATGTTGAAATCGGGTTGTTCGGTTTGTTCGGTTTAACCGACTAACCGAATTCAATGTGTTATAATTTATATAAATTTTTATAGGTGTATAGTTTAGCCCAACTATCTCAACCCAAAAACTATTCAAAGTGAAATTACTTGAGCCCAAAAACAAACCTTTTTACTTTTGGCCCAAATATATGCTTGCCTTGAGTACATCGACTATTTAAAATCTCAGATACCTTGCCTTTTCCACTTTTTCAAACCCTAAAGAACACTTGCATACATCAGGCTCAAGCGACTCTTAACCCTTTACCCTCATACGATCGCGCAATAGGCTGTGAAAGTGTGAATTCGGTAACCTCGGTTGAATTCGGGTTTTTTCGGTTTTTAACCGAAACCGAACCAAATTGAATTCGGTTGAATTCGGTTGAATTCGGTTCGGTTAAGCATTTTCCCAATTCGGTTCGGTTCGGTTTATTTTTGGCATAATTCATTTATTACAAATAACAAATCTTATATTGTTTTATCTATTTCTAAAATTATTATTTTTATTATTATTATTATCATTATTATTATTATTATTATCATTATTATTATTATTAAGATTATTATTATTATTAGTATTATTATTTCCATTAACATTATGGTTATTATTTTTATAATTAAATTAGCATTATTATTACTATTATTATTAGTTATTATTATTATTGTATTAGTTATTATTATTATTATTATTATTATTTTTGTAATTAACTATTATTGTTATTATTATATTATTATTATTATCTTTATTATTTTATTATTGTTATTATTATTAATTTATTATTTATTATTAGCAAAACTAACTTTATATTAATTCAAATTACAAGATGTTACAAAAGGTCTTTTACGGCGAAACGTTTTATAATTATATTTAATTTTAATTCTTTTTTGCGACGAATATTTTTTGCGACGCCTTTTGCGACGCCACTATCGCCGCAAAAAACCAAGCGGGAAATTTTTCCCTCCAACTAAATAATTCAGTGAAAATATAAAAAACTTGAATATATTTTTTGCGACGAAACTGAATTGACGCAAAAAATAATATTTTTTAATCACATAAATAAATTAAAATAACTTTTTTGCGGCGATATATCGTCGCAAATAATAAATTTGACTACAAAAGTCAAAAAGCTAAATATTTTTGTCGTTTAGTTGGTTTTTTGCGACGATAAAGTTATCGCCGCAAAAATTTAGTCGCAAAAAAGCATTTTCCTTGTAGTGGAGTGTCTGTGGTGGAAATCCAACGAACTGAGGTGGAAGCTAAGACCAGTCGACACAAAAGAGATTTGCCAAGAACTTCATGGTTTTCCAATGTGAAAGCATGAATCGTGTGTGGAGAGAGAGGAATTCTATAACAGAGGGAGGGAATAGATAGAATGTGAGGTATCTGTCAGTCTATGTAGATGTTTTTGTGTTTTTCAACTGCATGTCTAGCATGGTTTCATTTGTAGCATCCCACTACAGATGCTCTAATCATCATAAAAACAAATAACACATTTAATCATGAGTAAGGTGTTAAATTTTATTTTTTGCGTTTAAATTTTTTAGTTAATAATGCCTTAAAATAATGTGATACACCACAACATATCACGTATACAATGGGGTATGTTACTAATTAATATTCAAGTCTAGATCAGGTTCATGTATGTATTATTACTATCATATATAATAACATATTTAAGGGTTAGATAGTAAAAAAGAATACATAACCAAAGATTCAGCATGTCATGATATGTACGTGAAAATATTCTCACATGATCATAAATAAAACAAAAAAATATTAAAATATGTTCATATTTTTTTAAAAACAAACTTGCTCAGACCAAAATTTTATTTTCTAAAGAGTAGTATTTCATTTAAAATTTAGGTAAATGAATATATAAGAGAGATATTTAACCTTCAATATTTGAAGATAATTGATGTAATGAGCTTTCTGGGAATTTTGAAAAAAGACAATTGGCAACAAAATAAGTTTTCCAGCAATGACTTTGAACCCTTAAATTTAAAAATAATTTTTGTTACTTATCTATCTATTATAATAAAAGAGTAACTTGGTATGACACGTGTCACCACCACAATTCTCCTCATCAAAATTTCCCGCCTCTCTCTCCTATTAAATAATTACCTTAATTTACTAATAATATTATTTAACATTTTTTTAGATTAAAATATTTTTTTTATAAATTAAGAAAAAATATTTGTTATTAATGTTATTTCAAAATAAATAAATTTTTATAAGTAATATTTTTTTCTAAAATATCAAACTTTGTTAAAATATGATATATTATAAAATTACTATTTTTAAAAAGTAAATTATTTAAAATTAAAAATAATTTAATTTAGGAGTTATGATAATAAAATATTTTTAAAAATGATATTTTTATACGATTTGTTTAGAACAAAGTATTATTTTGAAAAAAAATTAAAAACAAAATTATAAATGTTGATATCACTGTTTATTAGTTATAGTACTTACTTATACGTAATTCAATCATATCATATTTTAAAATATCATTTTATTTTCCGTAAGTTTTATTATATTAATATTTTATTTATTCAACCCGTGTAATACACGTGTTTTCTAAACTAGTTAGTTATATAGCAATTCAAGGCAAAGTATGACGTGAGTTCTTCTTTTTACGTCAGTAGTATTAAAATTTAGGCTGATAGTTTAACCTTTTTTATATACTGATTTTACATATATTATATTTGTCCTTCCTAAAAGTTTTTACATATGTTAAAAATATTTACACTACTAATAATTTTTACGTGTATTAAAATTTTGAAAATAATAAAAACTAGTGGACTCTATTTAGTTGGGCTACATCAAATGATTTGATAGGCTAAGCGATTATTGGGTTGGTGGGCTAATGGCTCCATTAAGTGGAGTAGTAAGCTATAAGCTAGTGGCTGCAAATTAAACCCAAAAAGCCATAACCCACAAAGACCATAGATGAGTTCATGAACATCGACCTGCACCTGCTAACCATGTTCCTGTTCGCGATTGAAGGCAAAAGCCCCTGTTCTATGCGTCACGATGAGTTACAAATGGCGAAGGAAAATTTTACGGACTATGAGAGGATTCGATTACGATATCTATCGGAGATTTTTAATGTTAAAAGAAATACCAAGTAAATGATGTATCAACTATTTATGATATTTACAAAAGTCTGACATGGTGTTCGATAATAGTGGATTTTCAATGATGAAAATGTTCGAGAATCGCCTTCGCAATAAAATGCCTGATGACTATCTGCGAATGGCTTGATAATATACATATAAATAGAAATTGTGAAAGCTTTGATTCAGAATCTATAATAGATGATTTAAAGATCTTAAAAGTCGTTTGGCTGAGTTGCAATTTCTTTTTCAAGGTACTCATCTTTTGAAGGAATAATAATAATTAGATATTTGTAGTTTTATTGTTTGACCCGACCGAACCAAATTGTCGACTCAAACACAAAACCGATAGAAAAATAATTTTGGGTCTCGTGACTTCCCCCACCCAGGGGCGGAGGATTGTGGGGGCCCGGGGGGGCCCTTTTTTTCGTCGTTTGTGTTAAATTTTAGTCCTTTAGCGTAAATTTTGGGTACGATAGTGTAAATTTTTATATAAATATCGAGTTCGCCCCCCTAAAAAAAATTATTTTCGCCCCCGCCCCCCTACGGGATTGTTCAAGCTCCGCCACTGCCCCCACCCCAACTCCATAATTTGGTTCAAGCTCCACCACTGTAGGCTGTAGCTATCAACATGGCCCGAGGCATAAATTTGTTCCAAACCTAGACTAATTTGATTGGTCAATTGGTTTCACCAGATATGAACGATGGGTCTGCAAATATGTTTGGGGATATTCATAATTTGATTCTCAGATGGAGTAGCGTCCTTTGCAGCTTTAGCCGTTATGATCTTAGCATGTATAATACTTAATCTATTTTCTTATGCTTAATACATCATATCTTTGATTTGTTAGGAATATGTTATGTAGGATCAAAAGTACATTCAGATGTCCTATTAAACGTGTAAAAAATTTAAATTTAAGCTTCTAGACGCGTGAGGTTTTTAACTTAAAAGCTTCTGAATGGGAAGGACAAACCCATATTTATGTCATAGATTATGTGAGAGATTACTTGATGAAGATAATATTTATATGTTGAAGGTAATTCTGGTTTCTGATACCTCTTACAATAACAAAAAGAAAACTGTTTGATACCATAAAAACAGAAGCTGCAAAGTATAAAGTATTGTGAAATGATAAACAAAAGTATTAGATGTCTGGCTAATAAATGACCAATGATTGTTAAATGACTAAAAGGACTTGTAGCTGCAAAAAATGAGAGTCAACTATTGTTGAAGACAATTATACCAAACAGAGATTAATTAATTATTAAAATACCAAGTTATTGGCCGAATCAGTTTGATCCTATGCGACCGAAACCGATTATAAGAAATGTAGAATGAGAGTGTCTCGTTATCGGACAAATAGAGAAAACGCAATAATATAAAACCAACATGTTAATTGGTGTTCTTTAGATGATGAACCGGATAGTATTTGTTAAAAATGATACTATTATGCTACTATTATATCGTAGTTGGAACGACTGGATAAATGGTTAAATTAACACAATATGCATGTTTTTCAACTTATAGATTATAATCATAGAAACCATTCCATTGATGCTTAGGTGATGCACATAACAAAAAAACTAGTCAAAAGTTATACTTAAGAAAACGAGTACACCTAACAAAACCATTACAAAACATAGAACACCTAATGCTCAGAACAAAGTAAGTACGATAAAGTTCTTTTTAATCTCAGATTCAAGAAATTAAACTTTCAATTCAAATAGAACACCTAATGCTCAGAACAAAGTAAGTACGATAAAATTCTTTTAAACTCAGATTCAAGAAGTTAAACTTTCGATTCAAGTTTGTTCTTTGCCCTTAGTAGTTAATGAATAACCTCAAGTGCACAAATGCCCATTGTGGATCGTCCTGTCCAAAAAACCCACAAATTCGACCTCTATAAATAAAAACAAAATCAGAGATTTCATTGATAATTGAAATCAAAATCAAAATATAAAGTTAAAATCATGTGAAGTATATAACTATAAAACCGGCGACCAGGGTTTAGATCAATCCAAGAAGTTCTAGCCACAAGTTCTCTTCGACAATAGCATACCACCATTGAAGTCATTAACGTCGAGGAATAGGAGCAAGGAAGAAAGAGACTAAAATGCCTTCACATGTAATTCATGTTGGCTATTTTTCTGTTAAATGTAGACACTCGTGTAAGCAGAGACATCCTTCTTGTGTAATGTGAAAATGTAGACAAACCACCGTACTTAATGTGTATATTTCTCTATATAAAAAAATAGCATTTTGTTGGAATAAGTCCTAACCGATTAGAATTAATCGGGATTTAATTAAATTTCAAAAGATTATAACATAATAATCTAATTACATAACCTGAAAACTGATTCGATAAATCACTCATACCATATACACACACTTGCCATTCATTTTCAGGTGTTTAATTTTAACAAAGACTCTTTTATTGTCATGTGAATAAACTACAACCTTAACATCAATCTTTAAAGAAATATGAAGTTGTGTTCCCTAAAATTCTCAAGAAATGACAAAGGAGAAGTAAGACAGCGACAACTTTCTTGTTTTTTTGCTGATTTAACTTCAAACCAAAATTTTAATTATCAGCAGCACACTTATGCTATCATACTGAATTTATTATTGTCTTGCTAAAAAATATCTCCTATTTAAGTGTTGTTTTCAACATTTGATCATCATCAACATTCAACCCTCAAAAGTTTCAAGCAATCTGAATACTCTTTGATCAAAATGAACTTCTCTATATTTTACATTGTTCTATTCACTCTACAAACTCTTTTATTCATGGCATCAACACAAGCAACCGCAGCAAAATCCAACCTTTTCGCGAATACATCGGAGCAGAGTTCAACAATGTAAAATTTTCAGATGTACCCATCAACCAAATGTCGAATTCCACTACATACTCGCTTTCGCGATAGATTACACCACTTCATCTCTTCATCCCCAACCAACGGAAAGTTCAACGTGTTCTGGGACACTGATAACCTCACCCCATCTCAAGTTTCTTCTATCAAGAGTAAACATTCTAATGTCAAAGTGGCTTTAAGCTTGGGAGGTGATAGTGTCAATGGAGGAAGTTGTTACTTTAGCCCCTCTTCAGTGGACTCATGGGTCTCTAACGCGGTTTCTTCACTCACAAACATCATCCAAGAGTATAATCTAGATGGGATTGATATCGACTACGAGCATTTTCATGCAGATCCTAAAACTTTTGCAGAGTGCATTGGGAAGCTTATAACCACCCTCAAGAACAATGGGGTCATCAAGTTTGCATCAATAGCTCCATTTGATGACGATGATGTTCAACGCCATTATTTGGCTCTTTGGAAGAGTTATGGTCACATCATAGACTATGTCAATTTCCAATTTTATGCATATGATGAGGGCACCACTGTTTCTCAGTTTATGAAGTATTTTCAGACACAAAGCTCGAATTACGGAGGTGGTAGTATCTTGGCCAGCTTCATCAGTGATGGAAGTGGAGGTTTATCACCACAAAACGGGTTCTTTACCGCGTGTAGCAGGCTTAGAGATCAAGGGAAACTTGGTGGGATATTTGTATGGTCTGCAGATGATTCAAAGGCTTTAGGTTTCCGCTATGAGAAGCAATCACAAGCTTTACTGGCGGCTCATCGTTAGTAAATATGTATACATATTCTGTTTGTACTTGTGTGTCTTTGTGGTCCTCGGTTCTAGTGTGAGATTGTATGTTGTACCATATGATTATTATCTACTAGTGAAGTGCTTAAAAATCTTCTTTGTGATCATAAGCTACTTTAAGTGAAATTTATATATGATATATGGTCACAAAGATACACACAAGTCAGCATCATGTGACAGAACAAAGCCGAAATCCAGCTTATGCTACATCATAACCCAAGCCTAAATCTTTATCATCAGACAAGAAAATTACAAAGCATATCAACCATAGTGATCATAAAACTCAATAAAATATCATTAATCTTCAACTGCAGTAAAAAAATGTTTGTAGTGTTATAAAATTTACACTCTTTATGCTCCACATATCATCTTGCAAAGGTAACTCTGGATCAAATTATGGTGCTTCTATCTTTTTTTAGGACCTAACATTTATATCTTCTTTTATTTTTATATTATTATACAACTACAAACTCAAATCTTTTCCACGGTACATGGATGTGGAATTTGGTCAAGCATCAATACTGTTTGGATGGTATGATATTGAATATGATAACTTACATTCACATGATGAGGACACTTTATTGTCAGTAAGAAATTATTATCCTGAAGAAAACTTGGACCATAAGGTTTGCTTCGATCTACTTCCCTTATGAAGAAGATGACCTTGTTAATATGGACATGGTATAGATTATGTGAATTTCCAATCTTATGCATACGATTAACTTCTTGTTTAACAGTTTATAAATCACTTTTAATCGTATAGAAGCTTCAAGTAATGTGAGAAGTCAACTTTCGACAACTTTTATAAACAAAGGTAACTTGGGTTACCTCCCAATGATGGGCTCTTTGATGCCTGCAAAGAATCTGAGATAAGGTATGCTTCGAGGCGTAATCATCCGGTAATTTGATGAATCCAAAGACTCTAGTTTTAGATAGAAACAAGAAGCTAATTAAGCCAATATTGGCAGCATGACCAATTTTCTTCTTTAACCATCACATAATATGTTAGATTTCATGTGCCTATTGTTTTTTCCTAGATATAAATACAATAGGGTACCATCAGTAACATGTATCAAATGTTCAACACAAATCTACTAATGAATCTTCAGTTGTTTTATATTATTTTTAATAATTGAATGAATAAATTTTAAATATATATATTATGTAAAAGTTGCTATAATTTATCAAGTTTGCTTGTCACACCGGCGAACTTAGTGAGTTTTCTTGCCATGCCGGCGTACTCAACATTCCAACGCCAGATTCTCTTTGAGTTTTCCCCTAGTAGCAGTGAATGCCTTTTTGTACAACATCTTTCAAAAATTACCAAAATGTACTTACAAAACATGAACCACATTGGATATTTGGTTTATAAGACAAGGAAACAATGAAAGAACGAAAAACAAGGAAAGACAACGGCAGTGTTTGTGTTCTTGTACTTGTTGGGTTCAGTGGTATCTTCGTTAGCTTTATTTATCAAAAACAGTTTTGATAATTATTAATCAGATTAATAACATTTAACGCAGCGGAGTAATAATAAAATACCAGAATGAACCCGACAGGATCTGGGTTACAACCAATGCAAATACAGAATATAAATATCCTACTGATGAGATATAATATACCTTTGTGGTTAATAATTAACCGTTTGAGACACCAAGGGACAACGAATGAACGCTAGAATCACGAACACTAAATTGGAACACAGTGGTTGCGGCTCTAAGAGGCGTGATCCACGGTTGCAATCAAATATATCGGTTGTTGGAAGTTGAAAGATAAATCAAAGCTAGCACAGTTCTTCTTTGTGAAGATCAAGGAAAAACCATTAAGTTTCTCTTTGAAAAGTCAAAGCAGAAGAAGAACAAAAATGAGAGCACCTCTAGATCGTTTTTTGTTCAAGAAGGAATCTCAACTTCGGAGAGTTTTTAAGATGAAGGATAGATGTCTGTTTTTTTTTTATGCAAGTTGTATCATCATTACTACATATTATGCTCCACTACATATTATGCTCTTTTCTTTTCAAAAGCAAAAGCAACGTATATAATAGTAAGCAATAATTGAGCACTAACTCCACCTCTTGATCCAAACACCTCCATCACTTTTCCTTTATTTATTATTTTTCATTAATAAATTAATATTAATACTAAATAATTTATAACAATTATAAATTATTAAAACCCGATATATTCGTAAGCGCCAGTTAATCAAATTAAGTGGACTTAATATTTGTTGCCCAAGGTGTAACTCTTACGGGTCATAGCTCGGTTGGCTACGTGACGTAACCGAACCCGTACATAATCCAACAAGCTCCCACTTGGACGGCATTCGGTTAAAATCCACGTAGACAGTCAGCGGCGCTCTAGCTGCACATGGCTGCCCCCAACAAGGTATGACACTTTAAGTCATTACCAAATATCTTCTTCTAGTATTATTTTACTATAACAAGACAATAAACTTATGGTAATCATAGTCATTTATCCTTTCTGTAAAAGACATCAATTGAGTCATTGAGATTAATTCTCTTATAGAACTCAATCATTATAGTTCTCGATCTAGATTCAAAATGATCTAATCAAACACACAGTCAGTTTGGGTGAGGCCTCACACTTCACAGTTTGAATCAACGAGGGCGCCACGATGTCTAACTGTTACATATAATGTAAGAGTACAGAATCCCTTATTGACTACATACAACTCCCACTGAACTTCAGAATTATTCCCAACCAAAGCCTTTATGACTGGCAGTTACGCGACAGCGGTGACAGTGATCAAAGAATAACCCTCGGTAAACGGAAGTTCTAGTATGCATCTCAGGTCATAGGATACTAAATGAGTATACCAGTATCAAAGCATCTTATAATAAAGATGGTTTGTGGCGAGTTACATCCAACGTCATTCATAATGAGGTCTGTGAATTTAGAAGTCAACTCCTTGAGTCTAAATTCAGAATAGTCTTAATTCAGAATTGTTCCACAAGTCTGATCGACTATGGATAATTTAGAATACAAAATCCATGGATTAAACGTATTAAAATGAACACAGTTATAGGATTCATAATTGTATCTATATCAGTAGATCAAAATGAATTCAAAAGTATAACTGTTTAACAGTTCGTACATCCAAATACTAAATCAAACATATCACTAGCTAATCTAAGCCCGATCGCATTTCTATGTAAATCATGCTTATTCTGAGTCATGGGCTTAGTAAACGGGTCTGCTAGGTTTTGATCTGTGTCGATTTTTCTTATCACGATATCTCCTTGTTTCACTATGTCCCGTATATAGTGAAACTTCCTCTGAATGTGCTTGGCCCTGTGATGAGATCTGGGCTCTTTGGCTTGAGCAATAGCACCTGTGTTATCACAAAATATCTCGATTGGTTGCTGAATACTTGGAACCACATCGAGATCGGCTATGAACTTCTTCATCCAAGCAGCTTCCTTTGCAGCATCAGATGCTGCAATGTATTCAGATTCAGTGGTAGAATCTGCCACCACACTTTGCTTGGAACTTTTCCAAGAGATGGCTCCACCATTGAGTGTGAATACAAAACCAGATTGTGAGCGAGAGTCATCTCGGTCAGTTTGAAAACTAGCATCAGTGTAACATCTTACAGTGAGCTGTTCTTCAACTCCTCCATATATTAAAACATGTCTTTAGTCCTTCTCAAGTACTTCAGAATGTTCTTAACTGCAGTCCAATGGGCAAAACCAGGTTTTGCTGATAACGGCTAGTAATACTCAAAGCATACGAGACGTCGGGTCTAGTGCACAGCATAGCATACATGATGGAACCAATCGCTGAAGCATATGGAACATTTTCCATTCGCTTAATATCAATGTCCGTTGAAGGAGATTGCGATTTGTTCAACACAGTACCTTTAGTCATTGGAACACCTCCTTTCTTGGAGTTTTCCATCTTAAAGCGTGTCATCATTTTGTCTATGTATGTGCTTTGACTAAGCCCTAGAAGCCGCTTAGATCTATCCCTATAGATCTTTATTCCTAGAATGTAAGCAGCTTCTCCAAGATCTTTCATTGCGAAACAAGCTCCTAACCATTTTTTAACTTCATTAAGCATTGAGATATTGTTTCCAATGATCAGTATATCATCCACATACAATATGAGGAACGATATAAGTGCTCCCACTAGCCTTTTGTAAACACAAGGCTCATCTTCATTTTTGACAAAACCGAATTCGACGATTCTCTGATCAAAATGAAGATTCCAGCTACGGGATGCCTGTTAAGTCCATAAATAGACTTATTCAGTTTGCACACCTTATTGGATATTGTGGATCGACAAAACCATCAGGCTGAACCATATAGACATCTTCAGAGAGATGTCCATTTAGAAAAGCGGTTTTGACATCCATTTGCCATATCTCGTAATCATAGTACGCGGCTATGGCAAGCAATATCCTAATCGATTTGATCATAGCAACGGTGTGAGAAAGTTTCATCATAGTCAACACCTGAGTTTGAGTGAAACCTTTCGCAACTAGCCGTGCTTTATAGGTGTGTACATTTCCATGCATGTCGGTTTTTCTCTTGAAAAGCCTCTTGCTCCCTACAGCCCGTGAACCGGAGGTAGCTCAACCAAGTCCCAGACTTGATTGTCTCGCATGGATTGCATCTCGGCGTTCATGGCATCTAGCCATTTCGCAGATTCCGGATCTGAGATAGCAGATTTGTAGTTAGTAGGTTCATCACCAGAATCAGCTACTACCAGAACCTCAGGACCCTCTAGATTCCAAAGATATCTGTCAGGTTCTTTGCGAGTTCTGCTACTTCTGCGAACGCTTGTGTTTATATCTGAATCAGTAACAATTTCTTGTTGTTCAGACGCACCGACTACTTCAGCGTTTGTTTGTGGTTCTCGAATTTCTTCAAGATCCATAATATTACTTCCAGTTCCTCGATCAAGAAACTCTTTCTCGAGGAAATATGCCTTCCTTTTGATGGAAATCATATTTGCATCAGGATGGTAAAAGTAATACCCGCTTCTATTATAGTATCCAACGAAAATAGCTTTTTCGCCTCGAGGATTTAGCTTGTCATTAGACTCGCTAGTGACATAAGCATCACATCCCCATACTCTAAGGTAAGACAATTGGGTTTAGACCCATGCCATATCTCATATGGAGTTTTATCTACCTTCTTAGTCGGTGCCAGATTGACAAGGCGGGCGACGGTCATAAGAGCATAACTCCAAAAGGAGTGAGGTAAGTTAGTTCTACACATCATCGATCGAACCATATTAAGTAGGGTTCGATTCTCCTCCTCACTCACGCCATTAAGTTGGGGTGTGCCGGGGTGGAGTGAACTGTGAAACAATTCCACATTCCTTTAGATGATCAATGAACTCTTGGCTTAGGTATTCTCCACCTCGATCTGATCGAAGTACTTTGATAGTCCTTATCAAGTTGGTTTTCTACTTCGTTCTGAAACTCTTTGAACTTTTCAAAGGTTTCATGTCTATGCTTCATAAGGTAGACATAGGCGTATCGACTGTAATCGTCAATAAATGTAACAAATTATCTTTCGTGATTTCTAGACATAGTTCTGAAAGGACCACATACATCAGAGTGTATAAGTGCTAACAGATCCTTGGCCCGTTCACCAACATGGGTGAAAGGATCCTTTGTGAGTTTGCCAGCTAAGCAAGATTCGCATTCATCAAAAGATTCATGTCCTGTGGATTCCAGAATCCCTTCGGACTGAAGCCTTTTCAACACGGGCCTTGCTTATGTGGCCAAGTCTACAATGCCATAGAAACGTATCGTTAATTCCAGATTTGATATGTTTAGAAAGATTATATACATTATTGTTTGTTTGATATCAATCTCATAAATACCACTTCGAGGTTTAGCCTCAAAATAAAAGATATCATTCAAGTAGGCAGAAATAACAGCATCATTAAAAACATACTTGAATCCTTGTTCAAACAATAAAGAAACGAAATAATGTTTCTGGTTAAACCAGGAGCAAACAAACAATTATTAAAGTATTACAAGACCAGATGGACAGAAAGATGATATGTTCCAGTTGCTAGAACCGGTACTCTTTTCCCATCACCAACGATGAGCTCCATGTCACCTTGTTTCAGTTTCTTCCACTTTTCAGGCTCCTGCAAGACATTATGATGTGGTAACCACATCCAGTATCAAATACCCATGTGTTGCTGGAAACAGTAAAAAGTTCAATAATATAAATCAAGAATACCTGAAGAAGAGCCTTCACCATTGGCCTTCTTCACCTTCAGCTTAGCTAGATAGCAGGACAGTTACGTCTCCAGTGTCATCTTATTGCATTCAAACAGTGTCGCTCCTCAGGAGGGGGCGCTGCTTTGTTTTTAGCCAGCTGTTTGTTGTTGGTGGCAGGCTGCTGGCGCAACAACTTTACCTTACCCTTATTGTTATAAGTTTTCTTCTTGGGGTTTGGTTTCCTAACACCAGTAGATCGGACCATCAATGTGACAACCCGAAAATTTTTTTTTATAATATTTACGAGAATTTACAATTTATTTTTATATTTTTGTTATTATTTAAATAATAATAAAATAATGAAACAATAATAATAATAATATGATATTATTAAAAATAATTTATAAATATTATTAAACTTAATTATAAAGTCCAAGGGTGGTTTTGTAATTTCTAAAACTTGTTTTAAAAACTTAAATTACAAAAGATACACATTAACAAACCCCAGGGCCTCTGTAATTTTTTGAAAAACACCCAAACCACCCGCCCCCATCCCGTCGACACCCTTTCCCCGCCGCCACCTCCGGCCACCTCTCGCGACTCCCAAACACCAAAAACACACCGTTTTAATTCAATCAAATGATACCGACACGTTCGCGTGGATGATTCGAACTTAACCCCCCATCCATTTGAAAAATCGAGTGCGATTAACCACAAACCCACTCACTCTACTTTCGGCCGAGATAACGGGCCACGAACACCCACTGATCAAAATAAAATCGAATTAGTGGTGCACTAACGAAATGTAAATCGATTATAATGTTCCATTGAATTCAATTCTGTATAAAACGTGCATAAACACCTCATTCAAACACCACCATTACCCGCGACCTGCAACACCATTAAAATCCTATCTCCGTCGATCTTAACTGAAATTGATAATGTTCTCTTAATCCTTATCATCATACGAAGCTGTCCACGAGTTTAATTTGATTTCCATCATCGTTTACACCCCGAGCCAATTCCTCCCCTGTCGTGACTGTTCTTCGCTTGGTTCACCACTAATCCGATCATATACGAGGTAATTACCACACCGAGACACTCGGTTTCACTTAGAGAACAAAATCTCTATGTTTAATTCCATTAACAATTGTGAATCGATGGTCAATTGATCAGAAATCGAAACTAGGGTTCTTGATTTGGGGGAAAGGCTTCGGGTGTGTTTAAAAGAAATTGAAACCAAGGAATACCGCGGCTGCGGCCTTGGTTCACCGGTTCCCTGTCCAAATGCAATCCGAGAGGTCCTGGGTTCGACCCCGGGCAACCTCATATATTTTTTTAAGGCTTTTTAAGCATTTAAAAATTTCAGAAAAATTCCTAAAAATTATAAAAATCATTCTATAACTCTGTTTATTTTTAAATCCTCAAACATATTTTCTGTAATTTATCTTTGAATTAAATATTTATAAAACATATAACCAAGATTAATTTAGTTATTTCTTATAAATGGATCTTTTAATTAGGGTTAATTAATAATTCCAAAGGCTACATTTAGTTAAAATTGAAATAATTATTGAATTATTTACATTTTACATTAAACTTTATCCGTTATTATAAAACCCTTAATTACGTTAAAATTTTTATAACACCACAACAAGTTGTGTAACACGAAACCATACGACTCTTACACATGTAAAACGATAACTAACATTAACTATGTTCATATTAAACGAAACACAGGTTAACTGAAATTCTAATCGTCGTACGAACATTATTTCTTTGCAACACAATCAAGGTGAGTTTCACGGCCCCTTTTTACTTTCTTTCCTTTTTGGGGGAGAAAAACATGCAAACATATTTTATGAATGGTTGCCAGTATTATTGATATCGCCTGTTACGTTAGTGTAAACACACAAACATGTCCTGACACGCTCGAACCGTTAGTAATGGGATTAGCGAGGTAATACTGAGTAGTACTACTGGTCTGACAAACCCCGCCCGGGCTAGTCGCGCTAGCTTGATTGAGGTCAAACGGGTGCATTATTGACTAACATACGATTGCCCGGTCGGTTAAGACGTGGAAACAACGATTGCCACGGTCGGTTAAGACGTGGAACACAACGATTGCCACGGTCGTTAAGACGTGGTGGAAACACATATAGGACGTAAACATCAGCTTCGGTTCGAAACGCTAAGTAACATGAACAGGCTAGCTACCTAACGATATGCAATATATACTAACCATTGAAACGCAAACTATGGATACGCTTACAAACACATTTTTTTTTGTTAAACCTTGAACTCACCAACTTTATGTTGACACTTTTAGCATGTTTTCTCAGGTCACAGAACGCACAAGATTAAGAACTCAGCTAGGATGCATGCATGGCATACATCACAACACAACTGGTTAATTTGTGAACGCTATTGATTCTTATGGTTAAAACGCATGTTGAAACGATTTACTGTTGATTTTCTATATGAAACGCTTCCGCAAGTCTGAAACACTCATGTTTTGATTAAAACAACTAATCACTTATGTTATGTTTTGTAATTACTGTGTTGGTGTAACTGATGCTTATCTGAGATCCTGGTGTGTCACACGCCAAACGGTAAAATTAGTTATAGCGAACTAAAATGGACTTGCATCTCATTTGCAGCATTTTAGACTATAGCTGGATTTGCATTAGTACACACACATAGATTTCTAAGCTATGTTTACTTAATTTAGTTGCCTGAAAACTTTTGCTTAACATATCTCTGTGCTGTGAGTCACGGGAGAGTCTGACCTAATTCAAGTGATTTCAAACTCCAAAACCTCGATTGTTATTAATGGTTTCAAAGTCTCGTCAAAGTCTGTGTCTTACAACTTGAATACATGCAATGGAAGAGTAAGATGCCTGTATCTCGGGGTGTTCTGTCTAGGCAAGGTATTCGCATATATCCAAATCAACGATGGACCTGTTTACCTTACCTGGGAACCTTGGGATGAGTATCTGCTTATAGGTACGCATGTCTTCAAAAGTTGTGATTGACCCAATACTTTGATAGTCAACGTACTCGCTTTGATCATGAATCAAACGAATACACTCCGACACTTCATTATCGTGTGAATAATCTTGTCCTTGATTTCGCTTCCCGAAAATAAACTATCTAAGATTTGAACACCACAGCAAACTCTATCGTACTCGTTTCTACTTCCAACATACTCTATCATCTTTGCTAGCCTAACAGACAGCACTCGGTACTTGACAAGTGTGTTATCATGAATGGGAGGAATCATGAATGACCATGCAAAGCAAATTAGAATACGGGTGCACACGTAATTGTAATTTGTGTGCATGAGAACTCTGGTAACTCTATTAGGTGATAACAGTCATAGTCAGTACAAATTTTCGTTCCTATACTTGGAGACATAAAGTATCGGTTCTCATGAAACCTCACTAACGAAATGCAAACAAGTCCTTCATTTCTATAGTATGAAACAATAGTATTAATCGACAGTGACTGTCATGTATTGTGAATACGTAGAATCATGTCTGGACGAAGAGTTGGACGCCCACGTAGACAAGAAAACATTAATCTAACACAAGCTGAACTGATGCCATCATAAATGAGCGTGTTGCTGAAGCGCTCGAGGCGTTCGAACAGACCAGGAACCAAAATCAAAACAACAATATACACCAGAACCAAAACCAAGGAGGTCAAGGTCTGCACTTTCAAGATGTTCATGGACTGCAAACCTCATTCCTTCAAAGGCTCCGAAGGTGTTGTTACCCTCCTTCGTTGGATTGAGAAGCTGGATCCGCCTTTGCAATGTGTAACGTCCAGCAGAAAACCGTGTCAAGTATGCTTCCGGCACTTGGAAGGACAGCTTTGACATGGTGGAACTCACAGGTCCAAACCTTAGGACTTGATGCTGCTAACAGTATGCCTTGGGAAGACTTCAAGGTCTGATGAAAGAAGAGTACTGCCCCAGGAGCGAAGTCCAGAAACTGGAGGCAGAATTTTGGAATTTAAAGATGGTTGGTTCAGACATTGAGGAGTACACGACTCGTTCGCACGAGTTGGCTGCATTAGTCCTCAGATGGGACTCCGGCCTACAAACGGATCGAAAAATACATTGATGGTCGCTAGCTCCTCAGATCCAAGCTAGTGTGATGGCGCTGATCCTGTCACTATTCAGCAGGCCATCCGACTGGCTCATAAACTCACTGACCAGGCAGTGGCACAGGGCACCTTGCCTAAACGTGGCGCTGCTTCTGGTTCTTCTGATCACAAAAGGAAATGGGACGGCAATAACAACAACAGTCTTCAAGCTCCAACAACACCCAACAACAACAGACCAAAAGTGACCCTTCAAGAAGCTTCAACAATCAGAACCACAACAACTATGACCAGGGATCGAGTAGCTACGCGGGCA
Source organism: Flaveria linearis (assembly GCA_024085815.1). NCBI lineage: Eukaryota > Viridiplantae > Streptophyta > Magnoliopsida > Asterales > Asteraceae > Flaveria > Flaveria linearis. The sequence continues at coordinate 100,349,112 of CM044001.1, forward strand.
AGAATCCTAAGTGTAATCGGTGCAACTTCCATCATCATGGCCCGTGTGATCGACTCCGTTGTCAGAGATGTGGAAAGATGGGTCACGCAGCCAAAGATGCAGGGGTGAACTAATGACTCAACAACAACAACCTCAACAACAAAGCCAGGGTGGAGTGACTAGAGGCTGTTATGAGTGTGGTAAGGAGGGTCACTACAGGAAGGATTGCCGCAGCTGAAGAGTGGAAACAAGGATAATAACGGGGGCAGTGCCAAAGGTCGAGGTTTTGTGATTGGCTCTGGTGAGGCAAGGGATGATCAGGATGTGGTTACTGGTACGTTTCCTCTGAATGGTCGTTTTGCTTCTATGCTGTTTGATATCGGTGCCGATAAGAGTTTTGTTTCAACAAGTTTATAAAACTCTTAGACGTAACCTTAGTTGATATGGAACCTAGTTACACTGTAGAATTAGCTGATGGGAAAACTAATTGAGGCAACTCACGTTATTAGTAAAACCTTATTAAGGGTAACAAAACATTACTAAACCTTGCTATTACTTAAGTCCTGTCCTACTTAGAGCTTCATGGTATTTCAATTATTTCAAGAGACATTCCTCCACTTAGCATTTTAGTAACTAAGGAACTGATTGAATGCTTAGAATAAAAGTGGACTACAAGATGTATAGGAGCAATGATACTCTCCACACATACAGTACGTTACTCTTTGAAATGATGCTTATATATAGGTTATTGGGTGAGTTCAAAGCTTGGTGATCGAGTACTATTACTTAGAATGAAATGCAAAAGTTAGAATTGTAATTCTAAGATCGTGCAATGATAGGATTAGGTCGTGCTCTTTATACTGACAAACTCCATGAATTGACAAAGCTGATGTCATACCTTATGACATTAGACCAGATAGAATTAAGAAGGATACTGGGAAAATCTAGTGAGTAGTAGAAAAAAGTTGGAGGGTCGAACAAGCAATCTAGCGGTAAGATAGACAGAATGCTAATGTTGTGAACCTAGCTATGTTGGTTAATACGATTAAGCTAACATGTTTTAAACGGGGACATTAAGAAGGTTGGAGTTCCGACCATTACCATAAGTGTGCCCTAGGTCGATTAGGACCTCAAGACAAGTTAGAAACAATCAGAATTAGGAAATGGCTATGCTAGATAGTAAGAACAGTTAATTTATGGAAGTAAAGGTCATATAAGTCAAGATAATACATCACGCGGTCATACCTTACAAGACTAAATGTTGTTACATGTACGTACCTTATCATCAATAGCTACACATCTATTTGATACCAAGGATAATAATAGCTTGATTCTACTGGAATTATTCTTTAACTTAACCCTAGCTAGTTGCTTAGAGATTATTTACTCGGTTAAGTGACAAATGGTAATAATTAGAGGTTACACAAAAAAAAAAAAAATAAATAAATAAATAAATAAATAAATAAATACACGAATATCATGTCTTTGACATAGACTTCATACCATATGAATTGGTTATCGAAGCATCCAGAGTTTACCTGGGAACGCGAGGACCAAATGAAGAAGAAGTACCCACAACTATTCGACAATCAGACACCTACTTATTAACGTATCATTCTGAGATACTTTTTCTTTCATGTCGATACGAAATTCCTTTCAACAAGGGGATGATGTCACAACTCTCGTGAAACCTGACGTTCTGTATTTTGAATTCGTTTTAGAACCCTTGGAAAGCTTAATCCGGCTACGTTCCAGATAACTGATTAGTCACTTGTTGACGTTCGTGTCCTAATTTTCGGGACGAAAATTCTTTCAACAAGGGATAATGTGACAACCCGAAAATTTTTTTTTTATAATATTTACGAGAATTTACAATTTATTTTTATATTTTTGTTATTATTTAAATAATAATAAAAATAATGAAAACAATAATAATAATAATAATGATATTATTAAAAATAATTTATAAATATTATTAAACTTAATTTATAAAGTCCAAGGGGTGGTTTTGTAATTTCTAAAACTTGTTTTAAAAACTTAAAATACAAAAGATACACATTAACAAACCCCAGGGACCATTCTGTAATTTTTTGAAAAACACCCAAACCACCCGCCCCCATCCCGTCGACACCCTTTCCCCGCCGGCCACCTCCGGCCACCTCTCCGGCGACTCCCAAACACCAAAAACACACCGTTTTAATTCAATCAAATGATACCGACACGTTCGCGTGGATGATTCGAACTTAACCCCACCATCCATTTGAAAAATCGAGTGCGATTAACCACAAACCCACTCACTCTACTTTCGGCCGAGATAACGGGCCACGAACACCCACTGATCAAAAATAAAATCGAATTAGTGGTGCACTAACGAAATGTAAATCGATTATAATGTTCCATTGAATTCAATTCTGTATAAAACGTGCATAAACACCTCATTCAAACACCACCATTACCCGCGACCTGCAACACCATTAAAATCCTATCTCCGTCGATCTTAACTGAAATTGATAATGTTCTCTTAATCCTTATCATCATACGAAGCTGTCCACGAGTTAATTTGATTTCCATCATCGTTTACACCCCGAGCCAATTCCTCCCCTGTCGTGACTGTTCTTCGCTTGGTTCACCACTAATCCGATCATATACGAGGTAATTACACACATCGAGACACTCGGTTTCACTTAGAGAACAAAATCTCTATGTTTAATTCCATTAACAATTGTGAATCGATGGTCAATTGATCAGAAATCGAAACTAGGGTTCTTGATTTGGGGGAAAGGCTCGGGTGTGTTTAAAAGAAATTGAAACCAAGGAATACCGCGGCTGCGGCCTTGGTTCACCGGTTCCCTGTCCAAATGCAATCCGAGAGGTCCCGGGTTCGACCCCGGGCAACCTCATATATTTTTTTAAGGCTTTTTAAGCATTTAAAAATTTCAGAAAAATTCCTAAAAATTATAAAAATCATTCTATAACCTCTGTTTATTTTTAAATCCTCAAACATATTTTCTGTAATTTATCTTTGAATTAAATATTTATAAAACAATATAACCAAGATTAATTTAGTTATTTCTTATAAAATGGATCTTTTTAATTAGGGTTAAATTAATAATTCCAAAGGCTACATTTAGTTAAAATTGAAATAATTATTGAATTATTTACATTTTACATTAAACTTTATCCGTTATTATAAAACCCTTAATTACGTTAAAATTTTATAACACCACAACAAAGTTGTGTAGCACGAAACCATACGACTCTTACACATGTAAAACGATAACTAACATTAACTATGTTCATATTAAACGAAACACAGGTTAACTGAAATTCTAATCGTCGTACGAACATTATTTCTTTGCAACACAATCAAGGTGAGTTTCACGGCCCCTTTTTACTTTCTTTCCTTTTTGGGGGAGAAAACATGCAAACATATTTATGAATGGTTGCCAGTATTATTGATATCGCCTGTTACGTTAGTGTAAACACAAACATGTCCTGACACGCTCGAACCGTTAGTAATGGGATTAGCGAGGTAATACTGAGTAGTACTACTGGGTCTGACAAACCCCGCCCGGGCTAGTCGCGCTAGCTTGATTGGAGGTCAAACGGGTGCATTATTGACCTAACATACGATTGCCACGGTCGGTTAAGACGTGGAACACAACGATTGCCACGGTCGGTTAAGACGTGGAACACAACGATTGCCACGGTCGGTTAAGACGTGGTGGAAACACATATAGGACGTAAACAGTCAGCTTCGGTTCGAAACGCTAAGTAACATGAACAGAGGCTAGCTACCTAACGATATGCAATATATACTAAACCATTGAAACGCAAACTATGGATACGCTTACAAACACATTTTTTTTTGTTAAACCTGTGAACTCACCAACTTTATGTTGACACATTTTAGCATGTTTTCTCAGGTCACAGAAACGCACAAGATTAAGAACTCAGCTAGGATGCATGCATGGCATACATCACAACACAACTGGTTTAATTTGTGAAACGCTATTGATTCTTATGGTTAAAACGCATGTTGAAACGATTTACTGTTGATTTCTATATTTGAAACGCTTCCGCAAGTCTGAAACACTCATGTTTGATTTAAACAACTAATCACTTAATGTTATGTTTTGTAATTACTGTGTTTGGTGTAACTGATGCTTATCTGAGATCCTGGTGTGTCACACGCCAAACGGTAAAACCCCGTTAGTGGATTTTGAGGGTGTGACAATCAACATTTGACTGGCTTTACCTGGTATGTTTTGCTCAGCAGTTTGAGCATACCGTGTAGTTCAGCTACACTCTTAACCCATGCATTCATATTAAAGTTCATTATGAACTGGTCGTAAGAACTAGGCAAGGAGTTCAAAATGAAGTCTACTGCCATTTCATCTTGCATAGGATAACCAAGTTTGGCCATTTGGTCGATGTACCCTTTCATTTTAAGCACATGGGCACTAACAGGCGAGCCTACTTGCATTTTGCAGGATATAAGCTGCTTCATGGTATCATAGCGCTCTTGTCGGGCCTGTTATTGAAACATGCCTTTAAGTTGCTCAATCATGTCAAATGCAGCCATGTCCTCCATGTTCTTCTGGAGATCAGGAGACATGGTGGCTAGCATAAGGCAGGCTACCTCATCGGCATCCTCCTTAAATTTTTCCCAAGTTCTACGGGCTACGGCCGTATTGTTTTCAGGATCGTTGGGAACAGCGCTATCTATAACATAGAGCTTTTTTGCCATCTTGAGAACCAATCTCAGATTGCGGTGCCATGCGAGAAAGTTGGTGTTATCAAGTTTCTCTTTCTCAAGAATAGACTTGAGAATGAAGGAGTTGTTGGTTTCTGAAGACATCTATAAGCAAAATAAATTAATTAGTATTTTCGATGTATTGTTTCCTTATTTTAATTAATGACCCATTTACAGTAATTTTAATAAGGAATGAGAATCTGGCTTGGTCAGTCACTAAAGGCAGCTGGGGCACGCAACATTAGTAAGTGATTAGGTAGACTGACAAAATTAATATCAATTGTGAAAATTGCACAACTCTCGTGTATGAGGCCGCAACGACAACATTTGTCAATGCATTGATACGTTTAGCCTCATCTATGCCCACTTTTCTCTCTAGACAGCTGTGGCACGTAACTAGAGAGAAAAGTAATAGTCATCCTAAAACAGTTACTTGTGAAAGGGCCGGATGTGTCAACAAAACCCTTGCACCTTGGAAGAATAAACTACATATCAAGTGCGGTGCTGTGGCTCCAAACACTGATGTTTCGCTTAATGTTCCAAGTGTTCCTTATTTTAGGGTGGCATAGACTATTGATTTTTATCTATGGGATCCAATTTTAGTGTTTACCGAATAGGGTCAAACACAACGTATAATTAAGTTATATGTGCGTCGTAAAATTTAGTTTTACAATATATAGTTCGTGATAATAAATGACGAACCCTTTCAGCTCTCGGGACACCAGATTTTAATACCCTATTAAAACTAGGTTCATCGCGAGACAGACAACCGATTTTTAAGTTGATAATTTTAAATTATTAAGATTTAAGTTTTAAAATTTAAACTAATTTTAAATTTGAAAACTTATCTAGTTATCATTTTAAAAGGATAATTAATTTTAATTTAAAAATTATCAAGTTTTAAGTTTTAAATTCAAACTAATTTTGAATTTGAAAACTTATTCGATTATCCCATTTAAAACAAACAATTTGTTTTAATAATTTAACAAGTTGTAAAATAAGTTAAAACTTGTTATTTATTTTGATTGTAAAAAAAATTTTTTTTTTAATTAATTAATTAGTTTGATATCTAGGTTGGGTAATATAAAATAAAGCAACCATAATAGCAAAGTAATATGTAAATTTAATGGCTATGATTGTTTGATCTCGCTAGAGCCAAATAGCGAGATCAAGCTAGGTCACGGGTGAAAACACAAAACAACCACAAGGATGGACCTAAGTGCATCTAGTTGTCTTGATGGCTCCCACTGACTCCTTGATTTGTCCTGCTTCCAGTTTTGACTTCGGGTCTTCAAAATATTACAATATTTACAAAAAAAATACAAAATAAAGAAAACTCTAATCTATTACAACTTTGAGCCATCAAATGGGCCAAAAACCATAAAACCAAAAACTTTAACAATAACAAATCCATCATAACCATTCAACCACAGGGTCTAGCCCGATTTACATATTAAAACACAATCAAAATAATACGGGCAATCGTTTGGTTAATAAATATTTAACCAAAATAAACAAGTTGCCCAAAATAATATAAATCAGAAACTTCAAATAATTTTAAAGTTTGTGATCTATAACAAGTTAACAGACCGGATCTGATTTGCATGTTGTAAGCCTGGCTCTGATACCACTGTTGGGTTCAGTGGTATCTTCGTTAGGTTTATTTATCAAAAACAGTTTTGATAATTATTAATCAGATTAATAACATTTAACGCAGCGGAGTAATAATAAAATACCAGAATGAACCCGACAGGATCTGGGTTACAACCAATGCAATACAGAATATAAATATCCTACTGATGAGATATAATATACCTTTGTGGTTAATAATTAACCGTTTGAGACACCAAGGGACAACGAATGAACGCTAGAATCAACGAACACTAAATTGGAACACAGTGGTTGCGGCTCTAAGAGGCGTGATCCATGGTTGCAATCAAATATATCGGTTGTTGGAAGTTGAAAGATAAATCAAAGCTAGCACAGTTCTTCTTTGTGAAGATCAAGGAAAAACCATTAAGTTTCTCTTTGAAAAGTCAAAGTAGAAGAAGAACAAAAATGAGAGCACCTCTAGATCGTTTTTTGTTCAAGAAGGAATCTCAACTTCGGAGAGTTTTTAAGATGAAGGATAGATGTCTGTTTTTTTTTTTTTATGCAAGTTGTATCATCATTACTACATATTATGCTCCACTACATATTATGCTCTTTTCTTTTCAAAAGCAAAGCAACGTATATAATAGTAAGCAATAATTGAGCACTAACTCCACCTCTTGATCCAAACACCTCCATCACTTTTCCTTTATTTATTTATTTTTCATTAATAAATTAATATTAATACTAAATAATTTATAACAATTATAAATTATTAAAACCCGATATAGTTCGTAAGCGCCAGTTAATCAAATTAAGTGGACTTAATATTTGTTGCCCAAGGTGTAACTCTTACGGGTCATAGCTCGGTTGGGTACGTGACGTAACCGAACCCGTACATAATCCAACAGTACTGACTACAGACAATTAATATGACAAAAAACTTAGTCTTTGTGACAATGTGCAGTGACAGCTGAGAACATAATTAATATTTATTTGATTGGTGATAATAATAGAGGCAACCTTATGCCCCTTAACTAGTATTAATCTGATCGTATCCTTAACAATTTATACCAAAAGAATGGGGTTCTCTATAACTTACATTGTTTTGTTCACTATAAACACTCTTTTAGCAATGGCATTAACACAACCTACTGAACAAAAAGTGTTGGAGCAGAATTTAATAATGTGACATTTGCAGACGTACCCGTAAACGCACATGTTGAATTCCACTACATACTTGCATTTGCAATTGATTATACCAATTCATCTTCTCCCCACCCAACCAATGGCAAATTCAATGTGTTTTGGGATACAGACAATTGCAGCCCTTCTGCAGTTTCTTTAGTCAAGAGTCAGCATTCTAATGTCAAAGTGGCGTTGAGCTTAGGAGGTGACAGTGTGGGAAACGAAAGTTGTTACTTTACTCCTTCTTCGGTGGATTCATGGGTTTCTAACGCTGTTTCTTCACTCACTAACATCATCAAAGAGTACAATCTAGACGGGCTTGATATAGACTATGAGCATTTTCAAGCAGACCCTGAAGTTTTTGCCGAGTGCATTGGAAAGCTTATAACCACCCTCAAAACAATGGAGTCATCTCGTTTGCGTCTATCGCTCCATTTGATGATGATGAAGTTCAAAGCCACTATTTGGCTCTTTGGAAAAGTTATGGTCACATCATAGACTATGTCAATTTCCAGTTTTATGCATACGATAACGAAACGATTGTTTCTCAGTTTATGAACTATTTTCATATACAAAGCGCAAATTATATAGGAGGTAATATCTTAGCTAGCTTCACCTCTGAAGGAAGCGGAGGACTGTCTCCAAAACTGGGTTCTTTATCGCGTGTAATAAGCTAAAGAGCGAAGGGAAGCTCCATGGGATCTTTATTTGGTCTGCAGATAACTCTAAGGCTTCAAGTTTTCGCTATGAGAGGCAATCACAAGCTCTGTTAGCACTCCCTCTTTAGCATTCAACTATGTGATCTTTAAGTTTATATGTATGCAATTATTATCAAAACTTCATTTCAAACCGAGTCAAGTAGATACTTGTTTATACATGTTGCTTTAAATGTCATCCACAATACAGTTGTTACGTGTTTATGTGATTTCTCGCAATATATGTTTAAAGTTTGGTTTTGTATTGAATGTGTCCTAAGTACAAATATTATACGTACATTCTTTTATACTATTTGCCTGCTGTCTGTCTAAATGATACCACTAACGTTAGCCAACAAGTTTATGATAAAATTTTAAAATGTCCTTCAAGACTTCTCATTGTTTTAAGCTCGTCTTCTTAATATTTTCTTGCAAATTTCGATTGTATTTAGAAATGAGTATTAATTAACCTGGATGGTACTTGCTGAGAATTGAATGAACAGAGGATGTAATGATGAATCAAAACCTTTCTTTTATTTAAACTACATTTCAATAATCCACACCGTAAGCTAACCATCTATTAACAATTCATACTCGTAACTCTGTATGCGTATGATCAAACTTTGATGATTAAAACATGCATTAATCATAGATGGTTTGAATATGATACAACTTCAGTTGACCTTTATTCATTAAGCTGTCATAATGATTGTTATGTATCAATTGTTTTTCATGAAGTTCAATTACGAACATAAATATGTTTACAAGTAATCCTAGTACTTCAATCCACGGGCAATAAAAAGATTATTTAAGCACATGAAAAGAGCCATAAACCATGGTTATATTGTATTAAATTCCTTCACTTGTACAACGTTATTATGATGTAAGTTGGATTACTAACAGAGAATACTCTTCACTCTTCCACTAACGAGATAAAATATTGTTGCTAGGTGAATGTATCATTAATGTGCCTTCTGAAATCAAACTGCATAACAAACTCACATGTTTGAATAACAAATTCTTTTTTAGGTGCGGTTTTTAGTGGTTTTTTTCCCTTTTAGTTTCTTGTTTGGTTTAAGTTACCTTTATTAATTACTAGGGCGCAACGGACGATTATTTAACAACCCGACAAAAATCAGGTCAACGTCAACTCAATTCTTCGAATTTAAGCATTAAATTATTACCCTAGTTGACTCGTTTGACTCTCTAAAGATTGACCAATGTTCTTCTTAAGAAGAAATGTCTTGCTGAATTTGACATTGCAACACAGTACATTGCACCCATGAGAGTCAATGATCAATATTTGACCAATGTTAACGCAAAACCCGTTGACGGATAAACCGACTGAGACAAAACGTTTAATAATAATATAATTAATAATAATAATTATTAGGATTGAATCCTTGCCCTTCTCATTAATCTCAATCATATAAATAATACAAGATTAGCCTATTCTAGGTATGTAACAATCTAGGCTATAATTACGGGATTACAATATAAATGTCATATACAATATATCTACTACACCCCCGCAGTCGAAGCGGGAGGAGACCGGATGCTGAGACTGGATCGGAACAAATAGAACACGTGGAAGACCTTTTGTGAAGATGTCAGCAATTTGATAACGAGAAGGGACATGAAGAACGCGCACTTGTCCGCGTTGAACCTGCTCACCAACGAAGTGGATGTCAAGCTCAATGTGCTTCGTTCGTTGGTGCTGTACCGGGTTACCTGATAGGTAGATAGCACTGACGTTGTCACAGAAAACTAGGGTGGCCTGTGAGAACGGATGGTGTAGTTCAAGTAATAGATTTCGTAGCCAACAAATCTCGGCAACCACGTTTGCAACACCTCGGTACTCGGCTTCCGCGCTAGACCGAGAGATGGTAGGTTGTCGTTTTGAGGACCAGGAGATGAGATTCTCACCAAAATAAATGCAGTAACCATTGGGTGAACGTCGAGTGTCAGGGCAACCGACCCAGTCAGCATCAGTATAAGCATGCAATGATGGGGCAGATGTGGGACCTAAGGTGAGGCCGAATGAGACAGTACCCTTGAGATAACGGATGATTCTCTTCAGAGCGTTCCAGTGATCGGTGGTAGGGGCATGCATGTGCATACAAATTTGTTGCACAGCATACGTGATGTCAGGCCAAGTAAAGGTGAGATACTAAAGTGCACTAGCAAGGCTTCTGTAGTGAGTGGGGTCATGAAACGGGGCACCCGAGGTGGCACCAATTTTTGCATTGGTGTCAACTGGTGTAGATACCGGGTTGCAGGACTGCATACCTGCACGAGCAATGATGTCAGTGGCGTAAGAAGACTGAGACAGAAACATGGTGTGTTTGGTCCTTGTAACCGCGATGCCCAAGAAGAAGCTAAGAGGGCCAAGATCTTTCATGGCAAATTCAGCTGCAAGTTTAGCCATGAGTTGATGTCGAAGGCGATCAGAAGAGGTGACAAGTAAGATGTCGTCCACATAGAGAAGAAGGTAAGCGGTGTTGTGGGCGCTATGAAGGGTAAACAACGATGCATCACACTTACTCTGAATAAACCCCAATGTCAAGACATAATCAGTGAAGCGTTGATACCAAGCCCGGGGTGCCTGCTTAAGACCGTAGAGAGATTTTTTAAGTAGGCAGACATGATTGGGAAAATTACGGTCACGAAAGCCCATTGGTTGATGCATGTAAACTGTCTCGTGCAGGTTGCCATGCAGAAAGGCATTGGTAACATCTAGCTGGTGAACAGACCAGGATTTGGAGAGTGCCAAAGATAAAACCGTTCTGATAGTAGCAGGCTTAACAACAGGGCTAAAGGTGTCACCGCAGTCAATGCCAACCTGTTGAGTTCTCCCATCGCAAACCAGACGTGCCTTATACCGTTCCAAGCTACCTTCCGATTTGAATTTGTGCTTAAACAACCACATACTCCTAATGATATTCATATGAGGTTCACGAGGAATGAGCTCCTAAGTTCCATTTTTAATAAGTGCATTGTATTCATTAGTCATGGAAGAGTACCACACCGGTGTGGACAAGGCAACCGTTGGGTTTTTCGGAATGGGAATGACAGTCTCGGTAGTGGAGGAGTTTAGATTTAGGTGGTGTTTTGGTTTAACGATGCCGCTCATAGAGCGGGTATGGATTGTGCGGTCGGGGTGGAGGTGGGGACGGTATTAGAGACGGGTTAGGAGGGGGGGTTGGGTTGGTTGAAGCGGTGTTGGGCTGAGGGGTTTGTTAGGCCGAGGTAGGAGAAGCAGGGGGAGTGGTGGACGAGGGGGGCTAGGGGTGATGTGTGGGCTGATGTAGGGTGGGGTATTGAAAAGGCTGGGCTGAATTGGAGTGGTTTGTGGGCCTGGAGCAAAGGGTTGTTGGGCTTGTGAGTTAGTCGTGGGGATTTGGGAGGTGGGTAAGGTACGGATGTGGGGTAAGAAGTGAGGGTGTATGGTGTCAGTGAGGAAGTCATAGGAAGGTGGGGTGGAAATGTGATTTTGGAATGGGAAAGTTGTTTCATCAAAGGCGACATGGCGACAAATGATTATTTGTTTGGTGTCTAGGTTTAGGCATTTGTAACCACTATGTGTTGGAGGGTAGCCAAGAAAAACACATGGGTGAGATCGGTTCTCAAGTTTATGGATTGTGGTGGAGGGGGTGAGGGGGTAGCATAAACAACCAAATACGTGAAGATGATCATATGTGGGTGTGGTGTGATATAGAAGTTCGGTTGGGGTTTTAGAGTGGCGGGATTTGTTTGGAAGGATGTTGAGTAAATAGGTGGTGGTTTCAAGGGCATGGTGCCAAAAATAATTAGGGAGGGAGGCATGGGCAAGTAAGGTGCGGGTCATATTGTTGATTGTGCGGATTTTCCGTTCGGCTTTACCATTTTGGGAGGATGTGTACGGACACGAAAGGCGAAAAAGCATGCCATTGGCATTAAAGAATTGTTGAAAGGATGCGTTTACATACTCTTTGCCGTTGTCATATTGAAAGGTTATGATGGTTCTTTCAAATTGTGTTTTAATTTGTTTAGCAAATTGGCAAAAAATAGAAAACACTTGTGTTTTTTTAGCAAGTGCATATGTCCATAAGTGATCAGTGAAATCATCCAAAAATAAAATATAGTATCGATGTCCTCCAGAACTGACAGTGGGTGATTTCCAGAGATCACTATGGATAATATCAAATGGTAAATATGTGCAAGGAGTGGATGAATGAAAAGGTAATCTAATACTTTTACCAAGAACACAAGACTGGCATACATTATTATGAAATTTATTATAATCATAGAACAAGAAGTTTTTAAAAACTATAAAGACGGTTGTCCTGGGTGGCCAAGCCGTTGATGCCAGATTTGTGAGCAGATAGCTGCAAAAGCGGACGGTTGAGAGGTAGGTGACCCGAGCACAAGAGGATACAAGTCACCGCTGCTGTTGCACCGGAGGATAGGGGTCCGAGTCTTGTAATCCTTCACAAGAAAGCCAAAGGGGTCAAATTCAACAGATACAATATTATCAGTGGTAAAGCGACGAACGGAAACTAAATTTTTAAGGAGTTTAGGTGAGTAAAGGACATTTTTAAGGACAAAGGGTGGAAAAGGTTTGGGTAGGTATTTTGTGCCTTGTCCAAGTACCGGTATTGTATCGCCATTACCAACTACTATATTTTTATTAATTCAATTATTAAAAAAGGAGTGAAAGTCACCTTGCTCGTGTGTCATGGTAGTGGTGGCCCCGGTATCCATGTAAAGCGTGGGATCAGGCTGCTGCAGAGACATCGTATATGTCACACCCCCCGCTGATAGCGGAAACACGGGGAATGCGAGCTAGACGGGATCGTCATATCACATGGTATACAATAGAGTAGTAATATAAATATGATGATAATCGTGTCATGACGACACCCGAACACAAATAGAGACTTATGCCGTGTATAGTCTATGTTCACGACAGCATAGCCATAAGCACAACATAAATGATCACATAAGCATTAGGGATAACTTGTAATGTAAATTCCCACAACTCGGGAACAAGTATTCAAAAGATCATGTTTAAACTATACAATATTAATGATTACAAAATGCATCCTAGGGTCTCCTCTAAAAGGCAGCACTCCTAGATCTTCAATTATCTTGATCACCTGAAAAGAGATGCTCAAAACGGTCAACATAATTGTTGATGAGCTTGCAAGTTTTAAGTAATAAAAGATATTAAGATGAAACCAGTAAGTTTAATAAAAGCTACCGCAACTATACTTATGTATAGGCGGTTTTACCAGTTATAAATAGCTACAGCCAAACCTATTGTTCGGTTCCTCATGGGAATTGATGGCTGTAAAGAAAGTATTCTCAAGATATAAATAGTTTGATAAGACGTAGCAAGATCCACACAGCGCATACGTATAGTTTATAACCAAACCAGTCCTTAGGCCCCATTACTGGGATTAATGGTTATGTTGAAAGATTTTCCATAGCACAACAAGTTTAACATGACGTAGTAAGATCCACACAGTGCATACGTATAAGTTACAACCAAACCAATCTTTAGGTCCCAATTACCGGGATTAATGGTTGTAATGGACGATCGGCTTAGAAGAACCACACAGAAGAACCGCACAGAAGAACCGCACAGAAGAACCACACAGCCGAGAGCATCCAAGGTCAATAGCATTCACAAGTAGCATCAATCAACACATAACATCAAGTAGTAGTGCATAGTATTGTGATACCACTAAGTGACATACATAGTGGTAATCATAGCACATAGTTCAAGTTCATATAGCAAGCAAGTTAAGGTACTCATACTAGTAGCAGCCAACTTCTACTAGGGAAGGTGCCTGAAATCAAGTTAAGTGGGTGAGCATTCTTTTCCCCCAAGTTGAAAATATTTGAAAGCGTTTTATAGGAGTAAAAAGAGGCCACAAAACTCACAGAACAGATGATAGGCATGTATGATGAATATTGCCAACGGTAGGATGCTATGAACAGTCAAACACCTGTTGACAGTTACTGAAAAGAATTAATAAAGAGCATAAAGCATAAGATGATGTTCAGTACATGCGGGCAGTTTCGGTTCGGTCGTGGGTAGCACACACACAAGCAGGCATACATATATCAGGCTAGGTTGTCTTAAATAGTAATAGTATGTGCCTGTTGATAGCGTTGACTTTAATCTTTGTGGTCAAGCTATGACACTTTATTGATGTTACTTCATCATCGTGAGATCTCCGAAGAGGGGATCCATACACACACACATCATCAGTCACACAATAGGACCGGACGCACGACTCAACCCTTCTTTCGCACCAATGGACCTTCAGTCGTACGAATCAGCTTCATTCGTACGATTGAACCTTCATTCATGCGACTAGGCATTCAGTCGTACCATACAAGACCCAGTCATACGACTCAACCTCCATATACACGATTGAACCTTCATTCGCACGAATCAGCTTCATTCGTGCGATTGAACATTCATTCGTGCGACTGGCCTTTCAGTCGTACGACTCACGCACAATCGCACACAATTTCATTCGCACTGACTCAATCGCACGCACATTCACTCACATGGACTCATTCGCACACACATTCAATCGCACACACCCAGTCGCATGACACAGTCGCACGACTCACCCCAGTCACACCACTCAGTCGCATGATACACCCATACGCATGGCTCAGTCGTGCGATTCGCCCAATCGCACGGCTCAGTCGCGTGAACAGACCCAGTCGCGATGAACAGCAAATTCACGACTGTCGAGTGCAGAGCAGTCTCCAGCTGCTCCGTGCACTCGTTTTACACCCCAAAAACTTCCAGAATACCTATTCTAACATGTCTAAACAAGAAGCACACTCAGAAACGCAACATGCAAGCCTATACGACCTCATGTGCTCGGATGAACCCGAGCACCCGAAACCCTAGAAAACGCAGCAGCTAAATCGTGCAATAAACGAGACAATCAAGTTGTCTACCTGTAAGGATGGAGTAGTCTAGGTTGTAGGTGACTTCTAGACGACAAAAACGAGACCAAGTGGGGCGTTTTTCGTGCTATAGTGAAGAAGATAGGTGATGAAGAAGAAAAAGATGAAGAAGTGAAGGAGATGGAGATATGGCTGGGAAAAGGGGGTTTTATACCCATCCCAAGTTTGCAAAATGTCACTTTTAGTCCCTACACTTTGCCCCGAGTTCCACATTTGTTTTGGTTGAAAACGTTATTAATTAGTCTTGTTTTATTAATGATAAAATGTTATTAATGATATTTATAATTTAAAAATGGTTTTATTTGTGACATTATGTACTTATAAGAACGATGCGTTTAATGATAACGGGGCAAATCTTGGAAAACGTTTTAGGTTGATAACAACTCAGGCAACGATAGCACACGCATAAGGTTAACCAAGCAAGCAAACAGGCACAATATATCAACATAGATGGGCTATAAAGGTGAGGGATGACCGACAACAAAAGTTAACAGATTACGTCAATAGACGGACTTTTAGTGACGGATGTCACAGTATCCCCCCAGTTGAGGGAATTTCGTCCCGAAATTCAACTGGTGCTAGGTCCAAGGGTGTCACCCTCGAATAGGTGTGGATATTTGAGTCTCATCTGATCTTCACGTTCCCATGTAAACTCTGGCCCTCGTTTGGAATTCCATCTTACACAAACAATAGGTATCTTGCTGCGCCTCAACCTCTTGACCTTTCGGTCCATGACCTCAATAGGTTCCTCCATAAAATGAAGGCTTTCATCAATCTTGATATCCTCAATAGGTACGTGAAGTGATTCGTCAGCTAAACACTTCTTGAGGTTCGATACATGGAATGTATCATGTACACAGTTAAGCTCTTGTGGCAACCTTAATCGGTACGCCACTGGACCGATTCTTTCTGTGATCTCGAATGGTCCAACATATCTTGGGGCCAACTTCCCTTTCTTTCCAAGCCGAACGATCCTTTCCACGGAGAGACCTTAAGCAATACTCGATCCCCAACATTAAACTCTAGCGGCTTCCGACGGTTGTCGACATAGCTCTTTTGGCGGTCTCTAGCAGCTTTAAGTCTGTCTTTGATTTGGAAGATCTTATCGGTTGTTTCTTGAATGATTTCGGGACCTGTTAACTGACTCTCGCCAATCTCGGCCCAACATACAGGTGATCTACATTTCCGGCCATACAACACTTCGAACGGTGCACACCAATACTAGTATGGTAACTGTTATTGTAGGAAAACTCGATCAACGGTAGATGAGTATCCCAACTGCCAGTAAAATCAATGACACATGCCCTCAGCATGTCCTCAAGCGTCTGTATTGTTCGTTCGCTTTGGCCGTCTGTCTGGGGGCGATAGGTTGTACTCAGGTCTAATCGAGTGCCCATCGCTTTCTGTAACGTCTGCCGAAATCCTGAAGTGAATCGGCTGTCTCGGTCGAATATGATTGACACCGGCACCCCGTGCCGTGTCACGACCTCTTTGATGTACAACCTTGCCATCTTATCCATTTTATAGTCTTCTCGAATAGGCAAGAAGTGAGCGGATTTCGTCATTCGATCCACCACGACCCATATCGAGTCATGTCCGCTTGACGTTCTCGGGAGTTTGGTAATAAAATCCATAGTGATGTTCTCCCATTTCCACTCAGGGATCTCAGGTTGTTGCAATAATCCTGATGGTTTCTGGTGTTCAGCCTTGACCTTTGAACATATCAAGCAATTGCTCACATATATAGCAATATCTTTCTTCATACCCGGCCACCAGTACAGATCCTTCAGATCGTGGTACATCTTGTCTGCACCAGGATGAACAGAGTATCGAGTCTTGTGTGCTTCATCCAAGACTAGTGTACGTACACCTCCCTATCTGGGGACCCATACACGATCCATAAAGTAATGTAGGTCGTCATCCTTGCAACTCATTTGTTTATCCAACCCTCGGAATTCTTCTCCCGTAAGGTTTTCTTCTTTCAAAGTCTCACTTTGTGCAATTTGAATCTGAGCCTTTAGATTAGTTTGAATAGTCAAACCTAGCGCTCAAGTACGTAATGGTTTCACGCGTTCTTTGCGGCTTAAAGCATCAGTCACCACGTTAGCTTTACCGGGGTGGTACCGGATTTCACAATCGTAGTCGCTAAGTAATTCCACCCAGCATCGCTGTCGCATGTTAAGTTCCTTCTGATCGAGAATATGTTGAAGGCTCTTATGATCTGTGTAGATGATGCATTTAGTGCCATATAGATAATGCCTCCATATCTTGAGTGCAAATACTACAGCGCCCAACTCCAAATTGTGAGTTCTGTAGTTCTTTTCATGCACCTTTAGTTGTCGCAATGCATAGGCAATTACCTTATCTCTTTGCATTAGCACACATCCCAATCCTTGATGTGAAGCATCGCAGTATACCACAAAATCATCAGCTCCGTCCGGAAGGGACAGTATTGGAGCGTTGCACAGCTTTTCTTTCAACGTCTGGAAAGCTCGTTCTTGTGCATGTCCCCAATCAAACTTCTTGTCTTTCTGGGTTAGCAACGTCAACGGTTGTGCGATCTTCAAAAAGTTCGCAATAAAACGACGGTAGTATCCGGCCAATCCTAGGAATTGCCGTATTTCTGAGGGTGTTTGGGGTGTATCCCATTTCTTCACAGCTTCAATCTTGCCGGGGTCCATATGAATTCCATCTTTGTTAACCACATGACCCAAAAACTTCACTTCTTGAAGCCAGAATTCACACTTCGAGAATTTGGCAAAAAGTTTCTCTTCCTTCAACAGTTCTAGAATTACTCAAGGTGTTTTTCGTGATCCTCTTTCGAACGGGAGTAGATGAGTATGTCGTCTATGAATACAATCACGAACTTATCAAGATAAGGCTTGCACACCCAATTCATCAAATCCATAAAGACAGCTGGTGCGTTGGTCAACCCGAACGGCATAACCAAGAACTCATAGTGCCCGTAACGAGTTCTAAATGCTGTTTTCGGAATATCGTCCTCGAATACTCTTAGCTGATGATATCCAGATCGAAGGTCGATCTTAGAGAAATACGAGGCTCCTTGCAACTGATTAAACAGGTCGTCGATTCTAGGGAGAGGATACCGATTCTTCACGGTCAGCTTGTTCAATTCCCTGTAGTCGATACACATACGAAATGACCATCCTTCTTCTTGACAAATAACACCGGTGCTCCCCACGGTGAATGACTTGGTTGAATAAAACCTTTCTCCAGTAGTTCCTGTAGTTGACTGGACAGCTCTTGCATCTCGGAGGGTGCTAATCGATACGGTGTCTTTGCTATCGGTGTAGCTCCAGGAACCAGCTCTATATGGAATTCCACCTGTCGTGGAGGAGGCAATCCGGACAGATCATCAGGGAACACCTCCGGGTAATCCCGTACAATCGGGATCTCTGCCAATTTAGTCTCTGCTTCCTTCTTTTCTACCACGTGAGCCAGAAAAGTGTAACACTGCTTCCGTAGACCTTGGCGTGCTTTCATGCAGGAGATAAGCTTCAAGTTCTTTCCCGGTCGCTCTCCTTGTATTCTGAGTACTTTCCCGTCTGACATGGGAATCCGCACTACTTTATCTCGGCAGACAATCTCGGCTCCATGCTTAGACAACCAATCCATTCCCACTATTACATCAAAGCTCCCCAACTCAAAAAGTATCAAATCTATGTTGAAGGCCTGGTCTTCCAATATTAGGGTGCAGTCCTTAATAATTTCCTCTGCCTGTTCAACCCTACCATTTGCCATTTCTACGGAGTAACTAGTTTCTAGTCTACTGGCACTCAAATCAAGCATTTGCACAAACTCAGATGATATAAAACTATTGTCTGCCCCAGTATCAAACAGTACAGATGCGAAGTGGTTATTGAGTAAGTGCGTACCCGTGACAACGTTCGGGTCCTAGCGGGCATCATTAGCTCCAATGACGAAGGCACGACCCCGTGCAGCATTACCTTGGTTTCCTTGGCCTTGAGTACCTGCTATGGCCATTATCTGCTGCTGGTTGTTTCCTTGCTATCTCGGTGCCCTATTCAGTCGGGGGCACATATTTCTGAAGTGATCGAGGCCTCCACATTCGTAGCAAGCTCTGGTATTCCCGGCGGGGTTAACCGCATTGATGGGTGCCGCCAGGTTTGGCGCTACTCTGCAGTCTCTTGCTTGATGCCCCGGGCGTCTGCAGTTCAAACACACCCGGCACGGCGCTGCTGTAGGATGATGAAGATTGCACCTGTCATATCTCGGGTGCGGCCCAGCATATTCCTTCTTCCCTTGAGTCAAGGCCACAAAATTCCTGGTCGTTTTGGCCCTCTTATCAAACTTTCCGTACCAGACCGACTTGTTTCCCCAGTCTCTTTCCTTTTCTCCGCTCCCCTACCCAATACTCCTATTCTTATCATCTCGTCAGTGAGAGCGCCAGCTTTCAGAATTGCGCTCTGGATTGTAGGAGGAGCAGCTGCAGTTACCATTGCCTGGATTTGAGGCGCGAGTCCCCAAATGTACCTTTCAATCCTCTTGGATTCCGGAGTGACTAGGTGTGGAACTAGTCTAGCCAGCTCGTGGAATCGGTCAGTATAAGCTGCATGCCCAGCCCCCACCATAGCATGATTCCAAAATTCATGCTCAAGCTTCTGCATCTCGTTGAGAGGGCATTATTCCCCAGTAATCAGGGCTTTGAATTCATCCCAAGTCATCTGCATCGCAGATTCTCTTCCTCTAGCTTGAACCTGGGTGTTCCACCAGGTTAGTGGTCGGCCCTGCAGTGAGCACGTAACATACTTGATCCTTTGGCTGTCGAGGCATTCACTGATGTCGATCACAGCCTCCATCTTCTCAAGCCATCTAGTCAGGGCTATCGCCCCACCTTTCCCATCGAATTCCCGGGGCTTACAGGCCACAAATTCCTTGTAAGAACAGCCCATTTGGTATTAGCAGCCCCAGTTTCATTACCGGTTGTACCACCATTCCGGTCTCCTGATTGCTTTCATTCCAGTCGGGTTCCCATTATCCTCATTTTCATTACCACCATCCCCGTGGGGGTGGTTTGCTGTTGCAGAGCGTCGCTCACCCGAGCTACGATAGTTGGAATCAGGGCAGTCAATTGTTGAGCAATTAAGGCTGCCATATCAGGGTTTCCAGTTCCTTGAGTATTGCCAGAAGGGCCTTCATCTGCTATTGGAGGTCTACCCCTGCCTCTGCCTCTGCCCCTCGGGGCTTCACTTCCGCTACTATTGCTGCTGGTAGATCTTCGAGGTGGTGTTCTATTCATAAAAGAGGTAACATATAAACTTTAGTCACCTTAAGATACACAAGTACTCTACTTATCAAGTTCCAACGGTTTCATGTTCCAGTCAGTCAAGATCACCATGCAGCCTATTTTAAGCATATTCTCGATATACCAGTGATGTTTATATATAGGGTTCCCCGCAGCGTTCCCACCACACCCACGATGTACCGAGAATGATGCCTAATCCGGTTACATGACATCCGACCTTCCTTCACATCATATCCATAATAATCCATCAAGTCAACTGAGAGCCCAAACATGTAATCACGTATAGTCTGGCGGAGGTTGTCTATCTCGCGTCCCTGAAAGGACTCAGACATAGCCTCCTCGGGTTGGTCTCAGTATCTGAGGTCAAGCGCAATGTATGATCTGTGACGATCTCTTCGGGTCTCAATACCCGAATTTGGTTATGATAACTTGGCGCGCAGAGGGAACGGAAGATCCAATAGGAAGCATCTCATAGGGGTCGAGCACAAGGGCTCAAGCACAAAGTAAAAGATCACATAACAGAAGGATAACCAAACATATAAGGAGGAACACATACACGAGATATATAAATGCACAAAGCTTAAGCATGCAAATCTACATGAAGGTTCCTAGGTTATAGTCTAGGTCAAGTGTAATTACTTAATTCTCTATAACCAATGACTCTGATACCGTCTGTCACACCCCCGCTGACAGCGGAAACACGGGGAATGCAAGCTAGATGGGATCGTCATAACACATGGTATACAATAGAGTAGCAATATAAATATGATGACAAGCGTGTCATGACGACACCGAACACAAATGGAGACTTGTGCCGTGTATAGTCTATGTTCACGACAGCATAGCCATAAGCACAACATAAATGATCACATAAGCATTAGGGATAACTTGTAATGTAAATTCCCATAATTCGGGGACAAGTATTCAAAAGATCATGTTTAAACTATACAAGATTAATGATTACAAAATACATCCTAGGGTCTCCTCTAAAAGGCAGCACTCCTAGATCTTCAATTACCTTGATCACCTGAAAAGAGATGCTTAAAACGGTCAACATAATTGTTGGTGAGCTTCGCAGGTTTTAAGTAGTAAAAGATATTAAGATGAAACCAGTAAGTTTAATAAAAGCTACCGCAACTATACTTATGTATAGGCGGTTTTACCAGTTATAAATAGCTACAGCCAACCCTATTGTTCGGTTCCACATGGGAATTGATGGCTGTAAAGAAAGTATTCTCAAGATATAAATAGTTTGATAAGACGTAGCAAGATCCACCAGCGCATACGTATAGTTTATAACCAAACCAGTCCTTAGGCCCCATTACCGGGATTAATGGTTATGTTGAAAGATTTTCCATAGCACAACAAGTTTAACATGACGTAGCAAGATCCACACAGCGCATACGTATAAGTTACAACCAAACCAATCTTTAGGTCCCAATTATCGGGATTAATGGTTGTAATGGATGATCGGCTTAGAAGAACCACACAGAAGAACCCCACAGAAGAACCACACAGCCGAGAGCATCCAAGGTCAATAGCATTCATAAGTAGCATCAATCAACACATAACATCAAGTAGTAGTGCATAGTATTGTGATACCACTAAGTGACATACATAGTGGTAATCATAGCACATAGTTCAAGTTCATATAGCAAGCAAGATAAGGTACTCATAGTAGTAGCAGCCAACTTCCACTAGGGAAGGTACCTGAAATCAAGTTAAGTGGGTGAGCATTCTTTTCCCCCAAGTTAAAATATTTGAAAGCGTTTTATAGGAGTAAAAAGGGGCCACAAAACTCACAGAACAGATGATAGGCACGTATGATGAATATTCCCAACGGTAGGATGCTATGAACAGTCAAACACCTATTGACAGTTACTAACAAGCATTAATAAAGAGCATAAAGCATAAGATGATGTTCAGTAGATGCGGGCAGTTCAGTTTCAGTTCAGTCGTGGGTAGCACACAGACAAGCAGGCATACACATATCAAGGTAGGTTGTCTTAAATAGTAATAGTATGTGCCTGTTGATAGCGTTGACTTTAATCTTTATGGTCAAGCTATGACACTTTATTGATGTTACTTCATCGTCATGAGATCTCCGAAGAGGGGATCCATACACACACACATCATCAGTCACACAACAGGACCGGACGCACGACTCAACCCTTCTTTCGCACGAATGGACCTTCAGTCGTATGAATCAGCTTCATTCGTATGATTGAACCTTCATTCATGCGACTAAGCATTCAGTCGTACCATACAAGACCCAGTCATACGACTCAACCTCCATACACATGATTGAACCTTCATTCGCACGAATCAGCTTCATTCGTGCGATTGAACATTCATTCGTGCGACTGGCCTTTCAGTCGTACGACTCACGCACAATCGCACACAATTTCATCGCACTGACTCAATCGCACGCACATTCACTCGCATGGACTCATTCGCACACACATTCAATCGCACACACCCAGTCGCATGACTCAGTCGCACGACTCACCCCAGTCGCACCACTCAGTCGCACGATACACCCATACGCATGACTCAGTCTTGCGATTCGCCCAATCGCACGGCTTAGTCGCGTGAACAGACCCAGTCGCGATGAACAGCAGATTCGCGACTGTCGCGTGCAGAGCAGTCTCCAGCTGCTCCGCGCACTCGTTTTACACCCTAAAAACTTCCAGAATACCTATTCTAACATGTCTAAACAAGAAGCACACTCAGAAACGCAACATGCAAGCCTATACGACCTCATGTGCTCGGATGAACCCGAGCACCCGAAACTCTAGAAAACGCAGTAGCTAAATCGTGCAATAAACGAGACAATCAAGTTGTCTACCTATAAGGATGGAGTAGTCTAGGTTGTAGGTGACTTCTAGACGACAAAAACGAGACCAAGTGGGGCGTTTTTCGTGTTATAGTGAACAAGATAGGTGATGAAGAAGAAAAAGATGAAGAAGTGAAGGAGATGGAGAAATGGCTGGGAAAAGGGGGTTTTTATACCCATCCCAAGTTTGCAAAATGTCACTTTTAGTCCCTACACTTTGCCCCGAGTTCCTGCATTTTGTTTTGGTTGAAAACGTTATTAATTAGTCTTGTTTTATTAATGATAAAATATTATTAATGATATTTATAATTTAAAAATGGTTTTATTTGTGACATTATGTACTTATAAGAACGATGCGTTTAATGATAACGGGGCAAATCTTGGAAAACGTTTTAGGTCGATAACAACTCAGGCAACGATAGCACGCATAAGGTTAACCAAGCAAGCAAACAGGCACAATATATCCACATAGATGGGCTATAAAGGTGAGGGATGACTGACAACAAAGTTAACAGATTACGTCAATAGACGAACCTTTAGTGACGGATGTCACAGTATACATGGCATGTTCTATGTCTGTTGGAGCATACGCGTGTACTGGGCTTGGTTGGGCCTGGGCCCAAGTAGACCAGCAGTGTTGTGGTAGGCTATTGAGGTTTGTTATTGGTATTTGGGTAGGGACATGGTGGGGCAGCCCAAGGCTGTTGGTTGTGTGTGAAGAATAGTGAGGTGGGTCGGCCCAAGTTTGTGACCAGGGGGAGGGAGTTTGTTGCCAGTAGGTAGTAGAATAGTGGTAGGCCAAAGAGACCGGCACGACCATAATTACTCCGGCCGCGTCCTCTGCCACGGGACCGACCTCTACCCCGATCGATCAGAGGGTGGTCGGAGCGGCTATCAGGTGCGGGCTGCCGTGAGGTACCGGAGGGGCGAGAGCAGTGCCGGTGGTCTTGGAGGCAAGAAGGGCTTGTTCGGCTTTGCGGGTTTCAACTTGCACAAGTTTGGAACGGGCGGTATAAAACGATGGTAGAGGATCCTGTTGTTATAAGATAGTAGCAATACCTTCATATTGTTCATTCAACCCGGCGATCAACCAGAGAACGAGACGGTCATTATCGACCGGGGCATTGACATTGGCTAGTTGATCGGCAAGTACCTTAAGCTCTGACAGTAGGTGAAACACTTGAGAATCCGTCAAGACGGGTGTTGGAGAAACTTGTGAAGAAGATGAATGGCTCTAGAACTTTTATTATCTTGAAAGATGTCTTCGATGGTTTCCACGCAGCATGAGCGGTCGTATTCGGTTTGAGTATAGTGTGAAGAAGATCATTAGAGATCGTCCCGTAGATCCATTGTAAAACAATGGCATCTAGGCGATCCCAATCGGTATCGGTTTGAGGAGGGTTAGTTTTAGGAGGAGTGGAGTCTTTTCCAGCGGTGGAGGCCGTAGGTTTGGAGGGTGTGGGACGGGGAGAAAAGGTGATCAATTAGTTGAAAAGCCCGCAATGGATTCGAAACAATTCTGACCATGAGCCATATTGTCCAGATTCCATCTCTAATGTGACAGGGATGAAGCTTTTAATGTTTGATACAGTGGCAGCGAGATTAATGTTGTTCTTGGTTGACATGGTGATAGGGGATGAACGTAGAGAAGTCTAAAGAGGGGGAAGGTAGTGGCGGCAGAAGGCAGGAGGGTGGGGAGAGGGAGGTGGGCGGTAGGGTTAGAGAGGTTCAAGGCCGCTGGGCTCTTGATACCATATTAGGATTGAATTCTTGCCCTTCTCATTAATCTCAATCATATAAATAATACAAGATTAGCCTATTCTAGGTATGTAACAATCTAGGCTATAATTACGGGATTACATATAAATGTCATATACAATATATCTATAATAATAATAATAAAATAATAATAAATCATGATTTGTAATCATGAGTGAGATTTACTAAGTCTTGCATGCAAGACAACTCACACACTCAAACATATAAATACCCCCCTACACACACCTTACACACACCAACACAAAAACTCTTCACCTTCACCCTCTTTTTCTCTTCATCGCCGCCACCACCACCATCACCTACACCCCACCGGAAACCAACCACCGTCGCCTACCACCAAAGACACCACCATCACCACCGGCCCATCTTCGCCCGATCACCACCCGACACCACAATCACCGCCACCAACCACCGCAACCACGACCGTCACCACCCCCACCACCCTCGCGACCATCACCATCCGACCGCACCACCACCATCGACACCCCCCTCTCTTTTCTTCTTCCTAAACCGTGACCATTACCACCACCCGGAACATCACCACCACCCGTAACCATCAACATCACTACCAAAAACTACAACTCAAAACTATCTCATTATTGCATTTTATGTGTGCACAACTTTTATAACTCAAGGTATGTAATAAGATTTATGATTGATTGTTCATGCATGTTAGTCAAGATGAAAGATCTTGATGAATCTTATTCACCCACTTATGAGTTTATAAAAATGAATGATTTTTGTAAAAAAATAGGTTTTGAAATGGCTTGAGAAATCTGAAATTTAGGGAGGGATAGTATTAGTTGGTAGAATCATGTATGGATTTGAGTTAGGGTTGTAAGAAATACATGGATGTATGTATGTGTCATGTATGTATGTATGTATGATGATAGGAGACTTAGTGGATTATGGCATTCTAAGGAACTTATTAGGAAGAAATATTGGATGATTATTGTTGGTTATAATGACATAGAAACATGACTAAGTTGGAAATATTGGATGATATTGATAAGCAAAAGATAAAATAATGATCAAGATAAAAAGTACATAAAAGGAAAAAGATGAATACTTGAACATATTATTATGTCAAAATTAAATAAAAAGGTTTGATAAACAATAAATCGAGAACTAGAATTCTAGGTTGGACTATACTAACGGAATATTATGATCAAAGTGGCTTGACTAAGATGACATTTGGACCTCAAGATGATATAAAAATTTGACCAACACAAGACTAAAACAAAAACAATATGTACCTTTTTAGAAATAACTATGAATAAATGTTGTAAATCTATATATAAATATATATCTTAGTTAAACAAACTTCCAATTTAAAATACTTAAAATTTACATTTTTCACCAAAAATCATATATGTTTCTATAATTAAATTTAGTTATAAAATAAAATATAAAGGAAGATTTGTAAAAATTCTCTATTTTACAAAAATTATTAATTACAAAGACTATAGGTAAAACCATATCAAAAATAAATTATTTTAGATTCATGATTTTAAAATAGATAATTAAGTAATGAAAGATTAGCATAAGATTTATAATAGGTTAATAGTAAGTATTGGGACATCAACGCATTAGGGTTAGCTTATAAACCAGCGGATTATAAATCATATACATTTTTCTAAAATAAATATAGCTTTAAGAGAGAAATTTGACCAAAACATTTTAATATAATATAAGGTGGTGTTTGTTTTTTAAGAAAACCTCTTCCCCACCTCTTCATCTGCGCGCATGCAGCGCGGGAAGAGGTTTTGAGTGCGCAAACTGTTTGTTTTTTGGAAGACGTTTCATTAAAAAACGTCTGCGCGAGGTCTTCTTGGTGCAGACATGGACTAGTGTCTTCAGCGGAAAGAGGTTTCATCAAACCTCTTCTCCCTAATCACAAAACACAAAACACAAAAACACAACCAGCCTCCTCCCCCGACCGCCGGTGAGTGCCGCTGCCCTCCCCCAACCGCCGATATGCCGCCTCCCCCTCCCCCGCCGTCCTTCGATTGAGAGGATTAAAGGTCGTCGGAGATCGGTGGTGGTCGCCATTGGTCATCAATGGTCGGATTATTGCAGTAAAAAAGGGGGTCGGTGAGGGGGGAGTGGCGGAGGGGGGTTGAGGAAGGAGGAGCTGGAGCAGCGGAGGGAGGTGGTTTTATGGTGGCGGAGGGGGAGGAGGGTGGCGGAGGGGGAGGTGGGGTGGTGGAATTGGGGGGGTGATGGTGATGGTGATGGTGGAAATCCGGCCGGTGACGGACATTGTTGGTAGATTGGAGCTTGTAGATGATGATGGAGCTTGAAGATGATAGTAGCATTAGGGAAGAAGAAAGGATGGATGGGCTTCTTATCCACTCCCGTTTATACACTATAATCATCATCACCATGTTATGGTGGATTGTTTTGTTTTAAAAACAATACCCGAGATTAACCGGTCGTTTTGCTGGTTTATGTTAAAACGGATTTTGAGTGTTTGGATTGAAGTGTAAAATATTTGAAAGTAGCCATCTTACACATTTGAATCCGTTGGTTGTGAAATTGTTTTAACACTCTGCAGATGTTAAAAACAAATAGTCTTTTTCTTACAGACTGCAAACATTTGGTCCACCTCTTTGCTGCAGATGTCTGCAGATGTGGTCCGCAGACCGCAGACGTTTTCCTGTAGAGAAAAAACAAACAGCACCTAAGTCGGGTGAACATCATTTCCATTGAGCAGGATTACCTCGTATTGACAATATATATGTATATATATTTAGGGTTTGTCTGTTCAGAGAATTTACATATTGGCTTTTCTGATCATACTTAAGGTGAGTACTTCGGCCCTTTTTTAAATACTGTTTATTTAAACTATTTTGGGGGAAAGCATGTACGATAATAAATTGTTTTAAATATATGATGAATGACGAGTATAATATATGTATGATGGATAAGGTGAGGCAATAGTGTCAGAGAATACTATTGTGCTCGAAATCCCCTCATAATCATTAACCTCGTGGGTGGGGCCACAGAGTATTAGTAGATCTATCGGGTTAGAAGGGTCCGCTCTCGCGACCAGTCGCACTGGTCAGGAAAAAGGCGAGGGAATTTATATGTCTGGATAGTTGTGGGGCAACGACATGTTTCTTGGCTTGATTATGGACTTATGACCCGAATTGATCATAGTACTTAGCTAGTCTATATTAAGTATATTATCTCGCTACATCAAACGGATTGATAAAATGATTTACTTAATGAGTTTATAAAAACCCGAACGCTCACCAACTTTATGTTGACTAGTACTTTTATGCTTTTCAGGGCAGTAGGTATGCTTGTATGGGAATGATGGGATTAGCCTTGGAAGGATCAAACGTTATGCTGACTATGTTTTGAACTCTGATACATTATAAATTTTGTTTACAAAATGGTTTAATGTAATAATTGGTTAATCTGTCACATGTTTTATTAGTCAACCATTTAAATATATAGTTTGACCACAACCGTTGTTATAACTCCAACTTCCATTACCACCACGTCACGCAACCTTCCGCTGTGATTTTCGGGGTGTGACAGAAGTTGGTATCAGAGCCAATGGTTATAGCGAACTAAAAAGTTTTCTAAACAGAAAAATCTAGACTATAACCTTTAAAAAGTTTTAGATATTCCAAAGGCACTATCATTCCATAAGACTTTACGTTAGATTGAGGTTTAAGACTAGTAATAGATTAGACCTAGTACTAAGAATTTAATTATTTTGTTAGTATAGATTAAGTTAGTATATTATGGTAGATTAATAAGTGCAGGTGCATTATTCTTCTGTAGATGTCTGATCGTGTAAGCAAAGAGAGGTTACCTGATGATACCAGCCATGTCAAGGACCCAACGGAACCCATATCTACTATACCATGGTACTACCCTACCCAGCCATACTTTGCAGCTACCTTATACCGGGCATGGAAAACTCAGGGAACGGATGGATATCCGAGTCTGAGAGGGAAGTCCGCACCAGTCACAACCACACTTGCATCGATTACCGAGGAACAGCTGATTTAGTTCCAGAGAGTGAGACTCCGACAGATGTGACACCTATTGCACCTATTCCCCCCATGCAACACCCGTAAGATTCGATAGTTTACGAGAGAAGAAAGCACAGGGATAAGAGGAAAGTAGTTGAAACCGAGGAGAGCACAGAAGAAGCAGCTATGCCCAGACAGACCAGATTTGTTGATCGATGGGGATGGATTATGGACGCTATGAGACGATGGGCTTCGAGAGAGATGAGATTCCTTCTACATTTGAGGTGGGGGAGTCATCCACTGCTTCTCGTCGGATCACTATGGGTGGTGAGCCATTCAGCGAGTAATGGCTACCCTGACAGCTTAATGTATGGGTACGAGAAGGACTTACTGGGATGAGGAAGAGAAATGAGGGTTCATGATGAGGTAGGCCAGGCTATGGATGGAGATGATGACCATTGAGGAGGAGAGAGGTTAGACGAGAGTGCTCTGAGTCAGATCCACTTCGAGTATCGGATCTGGAGGCTAGTCTTGAGACTCGAAACCGATTGACTCTGATAGAGCAGATGGCAGAAGCAGCTGAGGAGGCACTAGTAGTGCACAACAACAGTTGATGAGAGGAGGAGAATGGAGATTGCTGAGGCATCACTAGGATTGGCGCAACAACAGATGACAGTGATAGGAAAGGGAGTTGATGTAGCCACGACGACAGCTACATTCTGCATGATGATGATCTCTTACATGATGCACATGGGCAGTGGAGCATCATTTTAGGTTAAGGTTTAGTCATAAGTGTTGTTTTGTTTAGAACTAAATCTTTTTGTGATCTTGATGCGATGATTATGATCATTGATTGTCTTTTGATGACTTAAAACTCTGATGATGAAACTAACAAACATGTTATTTTGAGAATTATGATTATTGCTATGAAAATTTTGATTCTTGTATTATGAATATATCATTATGATTGTAATGTATGTAATGAGTTAATAAAAATCATTTATAAGTCTCAAAGGTTTAAACGACAACTAAACCTATTCTTACCCTACCTGTACAACAGAAAGTTAGATATGCCACCTAGAACTCGAAACACGTCATCGAACGGAAACCCTAATCTTTCAAATACCGCCGAAGAACTAGCTCAGGTTATAGCACACATGTCAAAACGGCCTTGGAATAGCATGACGCTAACCTAGCAGCCGGATCAACCGGCAATGGATTGGGAAATGGCTCCAATATTGGTTCAGGAGTCGGCGCAAACAATGGCTCAGGACAAATGGTAACCCAGGCAGTCATCTGGTGGACAATCTCAAGGGTGTTCCTATAAAACATTCCAAGGATGCAATCCAAGAACGTTTACGGGAGCTGAAGGACCGCTAGATATCATTCGTTGGATAGAGAAGATGGAAGCCGTTATAGCAATAAGTAATTGTTCCAATGATCAGAAGGTTAAGTACGCAGCCTGTTCGTTCCAGGACGCAGCGCTGTCATGGTGGAACTCTCAATGCCAAATTTGGGAGACACCAATGCTTATGAGCTTACTTGGGAACAGCTGAAGGAGATGATGCTTCGTGAATATTGTCTTCGAAATGAGTTGCAGAAAATTGAGACAGAATTCTGGAATCTTACAATGGAGGGTGCTGATACGAGCTTACATATCCAGATTCAACGATCTAGCTAGGCTGGTACCCGAACGGTCACGCCAGAATATGTTTGGATTGAGAGGTATGTTTGGGGACTATCGCCTCAAATCAGAAGCAACGTTATAGCCTCGAACCCTACCACCATTTAGAGTGCTATAGCTATTGCTCATTCACTGACCGATGATGCAGTACACAGTGGAACGCTGATCAAGAAAGACAACCTTGGAAGAAGAGTGATGGGAACGGAAAGGAGAATTGACAGGTTTGAGAGAAGGTCATTTAATGGGAAGAGGAAGTGGACTGGAAGTACCAGAAAACAAATGAGCGTCAAGAAAGGTTTTTATCCTAGGTCTGAACGAGTCTATGTTGCAACTGCTAACAACAGTAGACAAAACTAAGAACAACAAGGGAAATGCAACAGATGTGGATACCCCACAGTGGCGAATGCAAGGTCTGCACTCGTTGTCACAAGTTCGGACACTTGGGACGGAACTGCCGAACCAAACCCGACGTTATAGGAACGGGAAGTGGTCTCGCTTGCTTTGAATGCGGTACTGTGGGACATTTTAGGAAGGATTGCCCTAAAGTGAATGGAACCAGGCCAGAGAAGAGCATTTGAAATGAACACCAGGGAAGCACGTCAGGAACCAACACTGGTTAACGGTACGTTTCTTGTCAATAATCAGTATGCATCTGTTTTATTTGACACTGGTACTGATTTAAGTTTCGTATCCAAAGAGTTTGAGCCATCATTAGGAGTAAGGCCTTGTAAGTTAAATAAGAAATACATCATTGAATTAGCTAATGGAAAGAAAATCGAATCAGGTGAAGTAATTAAGAATTGCACCATACAATTAAACGACCGCCCCTTTAGCATCGATTTATTACCTGTCAAGCTTGGAAGCTTTGATGTAGTCATTGGAATGGATTAGCTTTCTCGAAACCATGCTGAAGTATTATGCTACGAAAGATTATACGTATACCAACGCGCGACAATGAAGTTTTGATAATCCAAGGAGACAAAGGAAAGCCTTCCTTGAAAATTGTTAACGTTATGAAGGCTTACGGATATTTAAGTAATTGTACGAGAATACCCAGATGTATTTCCGAGACTTACCGGGATTACCTCCAGAGACGCAGATTAAATTTCGAATTGATCTAGTGCCGGGAGCTGCACCGGTAGCCTGATCACCGTATCGGTTAGCACCATCTGAGATGCAAGAACTGTCAAAACAACTATAGGAATTATCCGATAAGGGATTCATTCGACCGAGCTTTCTCCTTGGGGAGCACCGGTATTGTTTGTTAAGAAGAAGGACAAATCTTTTAGGATGTGCATCGACTATCGAGAGTTGAATAAACTTACCGTCAAGAATCGGTACCCATTACCGAGGATTGATGATCTGTTCGATCAACTACAAGGGTCCTGCTATTATTCAAAAATCGATTTGCGATCTGGATACCACCAGTTGCTAATAGCAGAAGAAGATGTTCCTAAAACAGCCTTACGAACGCGCTTCGGTCATTACGAATTTCTTGTAATGCCGTTTGGTCTGACCAATGCACCGGATGTGTTCATGGATCTCATGAACAGGTGATGTGCTTCAAATTATACATATAAAACATATCAATTGCACATCAATTATTCTATAAACTCTTACTAAAAATGATGATTTGATACCTCAATCGTTCATATTGTGTTTTCAGGCTTGGAAAAGACCAAGATGAACAAAAGGAGCATAAATAAGAAGAAAATGAAGAAAACCAAGTTTTGAAATTCAAGCATGGGGCCGTGCTTCATGAGGCACGCCCCCATGCCCAGCCTAAAACACACCCCCGTGCTAATTTGACACACCCCCGTGATTGGACATCTGACAGGACAAAAAGTACTGTTCCCCAAAAGCACGGGGCGTGCCCCAGGAGGCACGGGGCCGTGTTTGCCCCTTTCACGGGGCCGTGCCCATTTGTCACGGGGCCGTGCCCGACAACTCCTGCACGTACGAGCCGGCCAACTTTCGTAAGCATTGTGCTATCACGGGGCCGTGCCTTTTAGGCACGGGGCCGTGCTTAAACACTCCAGAAAGCCTATAAATAGAACTTCATTTTCAACTTTGAAGAGAGCTTTTGGGAGGTGAAGTGCTGGTGTTCCCTCTCGGGAACCCATCCTTTGGAGGTCCTTAGAAGGTTTTGGAGGTCCATTCAACACTTAGAAGAAGCTCGGGATCATTTAACATCATCCATAATGAATCACCGGTTTGATTGTTCTAATTTATCGATGATTTCATTACTATCTTCTATCTTTGTTGTTAGGTCAAGCTCATTATGAGCTAAACTTCATTTGTTATCCTATTTAGTGAACACTTATGTAATTTGTGATGAACTAATGGTGTGATAAATATTGTGTTAATGTTATGGTGGTCTTGGGAAAACTTTCGATGGGTAGCACCTACATTTGAACGGGGGGTTATAAGTTTATGGTTTGTAATTGTGATTGTCATACACGGTTGAAAAACGTATGATCAACTTTTATTCATAACAACTATGGCTAATTAACTAGAGATGGTTATTAGAAATTATAAGACCTTAACTTTCTGATCATTTACGGGTTCCATTTTATTAGTCTGAGAAATCTACAGTAATTGTTATGGTTTTCTAAAATTAATGGTATGTTAGAATAGAACTTGATCGACTCTCTTCTTACATTTAGTTATGTTTTCAGAAATCGTATGTGAAAAGGACACAAAAGATTTACCTACATCACTAGGGCCTTGACCTAAGCAGTAAATCTCAACCTGTGTTGGTCCTGGTCACTACGGAGCGGATAGACGAGAAATCGCGCCAGCTCATCTTTATAAACGTTAACACAATTACTTTATTCAATATCTTTAATCACACCACCAATTCATCATAGTTGCATAAGTGTAATCTAAATTAGGATAACAGCCTTACTTCACTGAAAGAATCACCAAAAGTCTCAATCTATCTTTATCTATCTTTATTATTGTTATTTTGTTTAACTTATCATTTTCTAAATCAAAACTGATAGTCAATTATGAGGGTTGTTGAGTAGGCTTAGTGTGTCCACGGATTGATACTCGGTTCTTACCAACACTATATTACCTCACGATAGGTACACTTGCCTTTTGTGTGTGTAGTTAGTATTAGTAATAACCATTTAAAACTGAATTTGTGCGTAAAACCTTTATCAAAATATATATACTATCCGCACGCATCAAGTTTTTGGCGCCGTTGCGGGGGACACATGGTAGTTTGAAAGGCAATCCAAATTTTTGACTATTTTACTTCAAAAAAAAATTATAAAAAAAAAGAAGAAGAAGTCGATCCACATAATGCTATCAAGGTTGAAAACAATGAGGGACTAAGCTTCAAAGTTAATGGTCATCGGTTAATGGCCAAATCGATGTACCAACTAAGAATTTTTTTTGGAGGTGATAAACCTCCACCTCATTAAAAACTAAGTGTGGGGAAGGGTCTAGCCAAGGACCCGTAACCAAAACATGGCTCTATGTTACTTTCAGTCTGTTTATTTTTATTTTGTGTGCTTAGGACTTTAACTTTTTGCTTAAATAATTGGTGATGTTTTAGATTAATCCTGATGTAATCTTTTGAGCTCATTCAAGGCGGCTATGGAAAAACGATCGCACGCATTTGACTCATCATTTTAGGGAGTTTTCGTTTGCCTTTCTCTACTTAATATTTATTGTGAATCATATGAGGACAATGTGAAGTTTAAGTGTGGGGAAGGGTATACATGCTTGATACTTTGCTTATAAATAGGTCCAAGTTATAATTAAATCTTTTGCAAAAAGTCACTCTGATTTTAATGCTTTTGGCAACAACACAAAAACATGAAACAATTTTTAATAAAACAAAATATAAATATACGTTTTCGAGAAATAATTAAGCAAATAAAGCAAACCCAAATAACCTTAAAAATATTTTTTGTGATATCCTGAAAAGCAAAACGAGTTGGTAAAAATATTCAAACATGTAAATGAAACACTTATACCCAATTCCATCCTATGTGTGAGCTTATTTTTGAGCCTTAAACAAGCTTTTGCATTTATGCAATTTTGCTTTCATTACGGATATATTGAGGGTGCCTTATGTTGCATGTGAATTAGAACTTGTTTTGGGTATACATTTCAAAATCTTATAAGTGTTTCTTGCATAAAAAGGATTTAGGCAATTAGGAAAAACCGACATTCGAGCCTCTACCATTTTCAAATATCCTTACCCAACTTTATCCCTAGTTAGCCCCGTTGAGCTTAAACGTTTTTCATTTTTAATCACCCAAACCATGAAGTCACTAAACCAAAAGCCTTGAACAAAACCCTTTTTCGATAAAGACATGTTTTGGCTTATTCCAAAAAAAAAAAGAAAAAGAAAACAAAAATAAAAAAAAATAAAATAAAAAAAAGGAAAGAAGAAGAAAACTAGTTCCATCATTTTATGGTATTTCAAGATATGTGTTCAAGAAAGGAAAAATGATATGAAAGGTGCCCAACGTATGGGAACTGGTTTCACAATGGAAAGTGCAACAAAAACCAAACCGAATCCAAGAATTCGACATCCAAATCCGTTGGGTGCAATTAGGCTCCAAGCCGAACGACCCTTTAAAAAGGATAGCTACGTATATCATCGGGTTAAGGAGGAGGTCCAGTTTTGAAAGTGAAATACGGTCTTGACGATCTGACCATAACGAGTCCTCGAGTTTGTATATCCCTTGCAGCTTGAGTATTGTATAGGGAAACCTTTCTATTACTTTCCTGATAGTTTATATCAATCAAATAAGCCAAGATCATCGTCTTTAGCATTAGCCACTTTTCCCCAAATAATCCATACCCTAAACCTAAGCCAAGTTACAACCTATCAAAGACCTAATGATTTATGCAAGTAAATACCTAACATAGGTGGAGATTTGATCCCTTACCAAGCATATGATTTCACACGTATTCATACTAGGCGATTGAGCGTATTAGTCATACTTAATCTTATGTATGATTCCATATATATATAGCCGAGTGTGAGTGCATCTTGTGAGAAGTGTGAATTTTTACATGTTAAAAATATTTAGAAACCATTCTATTGCTTGAAAGGATATCATTCCACATGTGCGTAACTGTTTATATTTGGGTAAACCAAGTTTGCTTGTATAGTTCTTGAAAGACATATTTATATCTTGATTTATTTGGTTTTTGGTGGTGTTGCTATTTTGAGTGATTTTGCTTGAGGACAAGCAAAGTTTAAGTGTGGGGATATTGATGTGCTTCAAATTATACATATAAAACATATCAATTGCACATCAATTATTCTATAAACTCTTACTAAAAATGATGATTTGATACCTAAATCGTTCATATTGTGTTTTCAGGCTTGGAAAAGACCAAGATGAACAAAAGGAGCATAAATAAGAAGAAAATGAAGAAAACCAAGTTTTGGAATTCAAGCATGGGGCCGTGCTTCATGAGGCACGCCCCCATGCCCAGCCTGAAACACACCCCCGTGCTAATTTGACACACCCCCGTGATTGGACATCTGACAGGACAAAAAGTACTGTTCCCCAAAAGCAGTCACGGGGCCGTGCCCCAGGAGGCACGGGGCCGTGTTTGCCCCTTTCACGGGGCCGTGCCCCATTTGTCACGGGACCGTGCCCGACAACTCCTGCACGTACGAGCCGACCAACTTTCGTAAGCATTGTACTATCACGGGGCCGTGCCTTTTAGGCATGGGGCGTGCTTAAACACTCCAGAAAGCCTATAAATAGAACTTCATTTTCAACTTTGAAGAGAGCTTTTGGGAGGTGAAGTGCTGGTGTTCCCTCTCGGGAACCCATCCTTTGGAGGTCCTTAGAAGGTTTTGGAGGTCCATTCAACACTTAGAAGAAGCTCGGGATCATTTAACATCATCCATAATGAATCGCCGGTTTGATTGTTCTAATTTATCGATGATTTCATTACTATCTTCTATCTTTGTTGTTAGGTTCAAGCTCATTATGAGCTAAACTTCATTTGTTATCCTATTTAGTAAACACTTATGTAATTTGTGATGAACTAATGGTGTGATAAATATTGTGTTAATGTTATGGTGGTCTTGGGAAAACTTTCGATGGGTAGCACCTACATTTGAACGGGGGGTTATAAGTTTATGGTTTGTAATTGTGATTGTCATACACGGTTGAAAAACGTATGATCAACTTTTATTCATAACAAACTATGGCTAATTAACTAGAGATGGTTATTAGAAATTATAAGACCTTAACTTTCTGATCATTTACGGGTTCCCTTTTATTAGTCTGAGAAATCTACAGTAATTGTTATAGTTTTCTAAAATTAATGGTATGTTAGAATAGAACTTGATCGACTCTCTTCTTACATTAAGTTATGTTTTCAGAAATCGTATGTCGAAAAGGACACAAAAGATTTACCTACATCACTAGGGC
Source organism: Flaveria linearis (assembly GCA_024085815.1). Taxonomy (NCBI): domain Eukaryota; kingdom Viridiplantae; phylum Streptophyta; class Magnoliopsida; order Asterales; family Asteraceae; genus Flaveria; species Flaveria linearis. The sequence continues at coordinate 100,386,298 of CM044001.1, forward strand.
CTTGACCTAAGCAGTAAATCTCAACCTGTGTGGTCCTGGTCACTACGGAGCGGATAGACGAGAATCGCGCCAGCTCATCTTTATAAACGTTAACACAATTACTTTATTCAATATCTTTAATCACACCACCAATTCATCATAGTTGCATAAGTGTATCTAAATTAGGATAACAGCCTTACTTCACTGAAAGAATCACCAAAAGTCTCAATCTATCTTTATCTATCTTTATTTATTGTTATTTTGTTTAACTTATCATTTTCTAAATCAAAACTGATAGTCAATTATGAGGGTTGTTGAGTAGGCTTAGTGTGTCCACGGATTGATACTCGGTTTTTACCAATACTATATTACCTCACGATAGGTACACTTGCCTTTTGTGTGTGTAGTTAGTATTAGTAATAACCATTTAAAACTGAATTTGTGCGAAAAACCTTTATCAAAATATATATATTATCCGCACGCATCAACAGGGTTTGCTAACCATACCTGGATAAATTTGTGATAGTATTCATCGACGATATCCTAATATACTCATAATCCAGGGAAGAACATAAAAAGCATCTTCGACTTATCTTGAGTGTACTAAGAGACGAGAAGCTGTATGCAAAGTTCTCCAAGTGTGAATTCTGGCTTCGAGAAGTCCAATTTCTTGGACATGTTATCAACGAAAAGGTATCCATGTCGACCCGACAAAAATCGAGGCAATCAAGAATTGGGAAGCACCAAAGTCACCAACAGAAGTACGATAATTCCTAGGGTTAGCCGGCTACTATCGTAGGTTTATCGAAAATTTTTCAAAGATAGCACAACAACTGACTCTACTGACTCGTAAAGATCGAAGATACGAGTGGAGCGCTGACCAGGAAGAAGCTTTTCAAGTGCTAAAGCAAAAACTGTGTAGTGCACCTATTTTATCACTCCCTGATGGAACCGATGGGTTTGTAGTATACTGTGACGCTTCACGTTTAGGTCTGGGATGCGTGTTGATGCAAAGAGACAAAGTCATTGCCTACGCATCAAGACAACTAAAAACGCATGAAAAGAATTACACAACCCATGATCTCGAATTAGGAGCGGTGATTTTCACCCTGAAAATCTGGAGACACTACCTCTATGGAACAAAGTGTGTAGTATACACAGATCACAAAAGTTTACAGCATATTTTCGACTAGAAAGAGCTGAACATGAGGCAGCGACGATGGGTCGAGCTATTGAATGATTACGACTGTGATATTAGATATCACCCAGGCAAGGCTAACGTGGTTGCAGACGCTCTCAGCAGGAAAGAAAAAGCCTTTGCGCGTAAGAGCTTTAGAGTTAACCATATACTCCGATCTCTGAACTCGGATACGTGATGCACAAATGGAGGCAATAAAAGATGATAATCTGGTGAATGAGGATCTGAAAGGAATGATCAGAGAATAACACCTAACTCCGATAACCTAATGCGGTTTGCAAATAAGGTATGGATTCCAAAGTACGGGGATTTGCGCCAGGTAATTTTGACGAAGCACATAAATCAAGATACTCAATCCACCCCGGATCAGACAAGATGTATCATGATGTAAAAGAATTTTATTGGTGGCCCAATATGAAAGGAGATATAGCTTCATACGTAAGCAAATGTATGACATGCTCCAAAGTAAAGGCAGAATACCAAAAGCCATCTGCACTCTTACAGCAGCCTGCAATCCCAACATGGAAATGGGAGTGTATCGCTATGGATTTTGTAACGAAATTACCCAAAACATTAAATGACTACGATGCAATTTGGGTAATAATCGATCATTTAACAAAATCGGCACACTTCTTGCCTATCAAAGAGACGTATGGCAAGCATAAATTGGCCAATCTATATATCAAAGAGGTGGTATCTCGCCACGGAGTACCAATATCAATTATTTCTGACAGAGATAGTCGATTTACCTTGAGATTTTGGCAAACTTTGCATGAGGCCATGGGCACTCGCTTAGACATGAGTACAGCCTATCATCCTCAGACAGACGGTCAAGTGAAAGGACCATACAACGTTAGAGGATTTACTGAGAGCCTGTGTGATAGATTTTGGTGGAAATTGGGATACTCACTTGCCACTAGTTGAGTTCTCATATAATAACAGTTATCACACCAGTATTAAGGCTGCCCCGTTCGAAGCATTGTATGGGAGAAGATGTCGATCACCCATATGTTGGGCAGAAATTGGCGAAAGACAATTAACCGGACCCGAAATCATTCAAGAAACAACTGACAAGATTGGGCAAATCAAAGAAGACTAGAAGCGGCAAGAAGTAGACAAAAGAGCTATGCGGATAATCGGAGAAAGCCGCTAGAATTTCAAATTGGTGATAGAGTATTCCTAAAAGTATCGCCATGGAAAGGCGTAGTAAGATTTGGTAAACGAGGAAAACTCAATCCCCGATTCATTGGACCGTTCATGATAACCGAACGTATTGGGCCAGTCGCATACCGTCTTAACTTACCATGTGAACTCGGAAATGTTCATAATGTGTTCCATGTATCCAATCTTAAGAAATGCATGTCAATGAATCGCTAATTATTCCACCGGAGGAAGTTTACATCGACGACAAACTTCATTTCATCGAAGAACCATTGAGGTTTTGGATCGGAAGGTTCAGAAACTCAGACGAAGTCAAATCAGACTAGTCAAAGTAAGATGGAATTTGAAGAGAGGACCTGAATTACATGGGAACGCGAAGATCAGATGCAACAAAAATATCCCCACCTTTTTAAGACTCAGCCTAATAGAGACCCTGCAGCGTAAATTTCGGGACGAAATTCTTAAACAGGGGGAGACTTTAACAACCCGACAAAAATCAGGTCAATGTCAACTCAATTCTTCGAATTTTAAGCATTAAATTATTACCCTAGTTGACTCGTTTGACTCTCTAAAGATTGACCAATGTTCTTCTTAAGAAGAAATGTCTTGCTGAATTTGGAATTGCAACACAGTACATTGCACCCATGAGAGTCAATGACCAGTATTTGACCAATGTTAACGCAAAACCCGTTGACGGATAAACCGACTGAGACAAAATGTTAATAATAATATAATTAATAATAATAATAATAATAATAATAATAATAATAATAATAATAATAATAATAATAATATAAATCATGATTTGTAATCATGAGTGAGATTTCCTAAGTCTTGCATGCAAGACAACTCACACACTCAAACACATATAAATACCCCCTCTACACACACCTTACACACACCAACACACAAACTCTTCACCTTCACCCTCTCTTTTCTTTCATCGGCCGCCACCACCACCATCACCTCCACCCCACTGGAACCAACACCACTGTCGCCTACCGCCAGAGACACCACCATCACCACCCGGCACCATCTTCGCCCGATCACCACCCGACACCACAATCACCGCCACCAACCACCGCAACCACGACCGTCACCACCCCCCACCCTCGCAACCATCACCATCCGACCACACCACCACCATCGACACCCCCTCTCTTTTCTTCTTCCTAAACCGTGACCATTACCACTACCCGGAACATCACCACCACCCGTAACCGTCAACATCACTACCAAAAACTACAACTCAAAACTATCTCATTATTGTATTTTGTGTGTGCACAACTTCTATAACTCAAGGTATTGTAATAAGATTTATGATTGATTGTTCATGCATGTTAGTCAAGATGAAAGATCTTGATGAATCTTATTCACCCACTTATGAGTTTCATAAAAACGAATGATTTTTGTATAAAAATTGGTTTTGAAATGGCTTGAGAAATCTGAAATTTGGGTTAGCGATAGTATTAGTTGGTAGAATCATGTATGGATTTGAGTTAGGGTTGTAAGAATATACATGGATGTATGTATGTGTCATGTATGTATGTATGTATGATGATAGGAGACTTAGTGGATTATGGCATTCTAAGGAACTTATTAGGAAGAAATATTTGGATGATTATTGTTGGTTATAATGACATAGAAACATGACTAAGTTGGAAATATTGGATGATATTGCTAAGCAAAAGATAAAATAATGATCAAGATAAAAAGTACATAAAAGGAAAAAGATGAATACTTGAACATATTATTATGTCAAAATTAAATAAAAAGGTTTGATAAACAATAAATCAAGAACTAGAATTCTAGGTTGGACAATACTAACGGAATGTTATGATCAAAGAGGCTTGACTAAGATGACATTTGGACCTCAAGATGATATAAAAATTTGACCAACACAAGACTAAAACAAAAACAATATGTACCTTTTTAGAAATAACTATGAATAAATGTTGTAAATCTATATATAAATATATATCTTAATTAAACAAACTTCCAATTTAAAATACTTAAAATTTACATGTTTTCACCAAAAACCATATATGTTTCTATTAATTAAATTTAGTTATAAAATAAAATATAAAGGAAGATTTGTATAAAATTCTCTATTTTACAAAATTATTAATTACAAAGACTATAGGTAAAATCATATCAAAAATAAATATATTTTAGATTCATGATTTTAAAATAGATAATTAAGTAATGTAAGATTAGCATAAGATTTATAATAGGCTAATAGTAAGTATTGGACATCAACGCATTAGGGTTAGCTTATAAGCCAGCGGATTATAAATCATATACATTTTTCTAAAATAAATAAAGCTTTACGAGAAATTTGACCAAAATATTTTAATATAATATAAGTCGGGTGAACATCATTTCCATTGAGCAGGAATTACCTCGTATTGACAAATATATGTATATATATTTAGGGTTTGTCTGTTCAGAGAATTTACATGTTGGCTTTTCTGATCATACTCAAGGTGAGTACTTCGGCCCCATTTTTAAATACTGTTTTATTTAAACTATTTGAGGGAAAAGCATGTACGATAATAAATTGTTTTAAATATATGATGAATGACGAGTATAATATATGTATGACGGTATAAGGTGAGGCAATAGTGTCGGAGAATACTATTGTGCTTGAAATCCCCTCATAATTATTAACCTCGTGGGTGGGGCCACAGAGTATATTGGTAGATCTATCGGGTTAGAAGGGTCCGCTCTCGCGACCAGTCGCACTGGTCAGGAAAAAGGCGAGGGAATTTATATGTCTGGATAGTTGTGGGGCAACGACGTGTTTCTTGGCTTGATTATGGACTTATGACCCGAATTGATCATAGTACCTAGCTAGTCTATATTAAGTATATTATCTCGCTACATCATAACGGATTGATAAAACTGATTTACTTAATGAGTTTATAAAAACCCGAACGCTCACCAACTTTATGTTGACTAGTACTTTTATGCTTTTCAGGGCAGTAGGTATGCTTGTATAGGAATGATGGGATTAGCCTTTGGAAGGATCAAACGTTGTGCTGACTATGTTTTGAACTCTGATACATTATAAATTTTGTTTACAAAACGGTTTAATGTAATAAATTGGTTAATCTGTCACATGTTTTATTAGTCAACCATTTAAATATATACGTTTGACCACAACTGTTGTTAAAACTCCAACTTCCGTTACCACCACGTCACGCAACCTTCCGCTGCGATTTTCGGGGTGTGACAGATTACATAATACTATTTTCTATTTATGTTTCAATCTTCAAAACCGATCTGGCAATCACTTTATACTCTTCTTTTATACATTTAAACACGCTAATTTTACCATCATAACAAGTGTAACGAATTTCTCAAACGTGCCCTTTTAACCACATGAATGCCATAGTATGGCTCTGACACAACACGCGGATTAAATAACTCGTTATATATGAAAAGCTAAAGCTTAAAAGGTTGGAACACAATATAAAAATCACCACAAGGTACTTGTTTAGCTTTGTAGTTGGATAGGGTTAGACTTATTATGTTATAGTTATTTGAAAAGTACTGATTTAAAAGTACTGATATATGTCTAAAAGTGTTGCACGTGATTTAAAAGTAGTGATATATGTCTAAAAGCAATGTTTTCAGAACCGGATCGGACGTCGAATCGGACGTCGAACCGGACGCCTTACTGGTTTGGTGGTCGGACCGGTCGGACCGGTTTTAAGAACCGGATGACGTCATATATATTAAATAAATATATAATTATATATATTTTTCTAAAAATTAATAGAACTTTAAATACAACTTCATAATTATATATATTTTTTCTAAAAATTAATAAAACTTTAAATGTAACTTTAAATACTACTTTTTAGTCCCCAATTCCCCATATATTCCACCAGCACCCAAAGCTTCTTCAAGAACACAAAAGCTTCTTCAAGAACACACACTCACACACACACATAAAAGCTCTTCAACATTTATCTCCTTAGGGTTCTTCATCACCAGCAGTGCAGCACACAAAAGCTCTTCAACACATCTTCCTCCATCAACTTCCGATCCAAATCCCTCCGATCAGCCATTGTTGTTCGCCCTTCGTCTTCCCGTCGCATGTTGCTTCGTTGTCAAGGCTGTAAGTAGTTCATTTTCTCCTATTGAACATCAGACACTCGTTAATTGCCTCGTTGACTGGAATCTGGTCGGGAGAGGGGTCGATTGCAGGTGGTCGACTGATTTAGGGTTGGAGTGTTCGGTGTTCAGTTGTTCACAACAAAGGCACCGGTCGAACCGCAAATCCGGTCCAACCCGGTCCAACCGGAGGTTCGGGTGAACTCGGCCGGTTCACAACAAAGAAAACGAGTCACAGTGGATCGGATCGGCCAGGGCACCGATTGGCGGTCCGACCGGTCGGACCGGCCGGTCCGATCCGACCCTAACAACATTGTCTAAAAGTGTTGCTTCTAGTGAAGCTTGTACTTGGCTTTGTATACACTCATGTATGAAAAATGACACTTGGCTTACAACAGTTACATGTTAAACATGAGATAAATGTATCAAGTCATGTGAGTAATATTTAGATACATAAGTGAGTTACTCATAGAAAATCTTTCTTCTTATTTATTTCGTATCTACTTACTCTAATAAAAAGGGTATTTTGGGATGACACGTGGCAACCCTACAATCATTCTCATCAAAATTTTCCCGCCTCTCTCTCCTATTAAATAATTACCTTAATTACTAATAATATTTCTTTAACACCTTTTTAGATTTAATAAATTAAGAAAGAAATCTATTTATTATTTTTATTTCTAAATAAATATTTTTTTATAAAACAATAAATTTTTCTAAAGCATAAAACTTTTTTAAAAATATAAAATATTTTAAAATTCGTATTTTTAAAAAGTCATTTTTGAAAACAAAATATAATCCAAATTGAGAGTTATAATAGGAAAATTTTTAGAAATGACATTTTTATACGATTTTTTTAGAATAAAATATTTATTTTTAAAAAAATGTTTATAAATAAAATTTTAAAAAGTTGATATTACTGTTTTATTATTAGAGTATCATTTTATAATTATTAAATTTTATTATATTAATATTTTACTTACTCAACCCGTGTAATACACGGGTTTACTAAAGCTAGTGTGTAATATAAAAGATAGAAGCTTAATTTCTAAGACATTTTCATTCGACCATTAATTTTGTTTGTATGTTTAGCTACATGCGATTTTTAAATTAAGGATTACATTAAAATAAAAAAAGGAATGTTGATGGTTTTAATATCACTGTCAATTTAATTATAATACGGTTTCATAATAAGACCAAAGAGAATCATATATAGTTGATCATGTTATGGGGTTGGAGGTAGACTAAAGGGTCAACATACTTATTTTAGAAATTGTCTACAATCCAACTTAATATTCATGACTCAATTGATTATTACCCTTTTAAATTTAGTTTTCAAGACCGTAATTGACCATCTCCACCTTAAACAGGACAAGTTATTTTGGTGGTGTTGCGGTGGTTGAAAGGTATTGGTGACAACGACGACTATGTGACATTAATGATCGATAGGAGGTGGTCACGACTACAACAGACAGGTAGTGGTGGTGACACTAACAACATCACAACGGTGGTGATTAACAAGTAAGTAAATAAGTAATGGTGATAACTATGGTGACACGGTTGTTGGAATGAATATAGTACTCAAGATTTTTAAAATTAAATTAATTTCTTTGGAAAGAAGAATAGTAGATAGAAATCATGTCTAATATCATGGTGTGGTTATGCATCCACATCTACGACATTTACATTTGTTAGAAGTTGGGAGGTAAAACATTGGGTTAAAACGATTTATAATAAGATAATTTACGTAAACATAAAGGCTTTTTTTTACCTTCCAGAGATAATACATATTAAGAGCTTTCTTTTTAACTTCCTATAATCATATGCCAATTATGAGACGAGTCACCTATATTTATGAAATCTAAATGTCAGCCGGTATTAGTAATCTAACTTACAAAGTAAACTTTTTTACGCTTACGAATCACACACACATAATAATAACTTAATTTTTGTATTTTATAGTTTATTTCAAAAAAAAATAATGATTATGATTGATCATGAAAAGTTTAACACGACTATTGCAATAATAGATGGTTAACATTTCAACCTTACCCGTGTTCTATATATATAAAGTTTACAACTGTTTTAAACGAGCTCTTTACATGCATATTGCAACGGAGTTGTAAACTCGTGAGAAAAACCAACACTAGAACTTTAAGACCAATGCGTTGCGTGTTGTCCATTGACACTGGTGAAATGAGTTGCTTCGTTTTGATTTTCGTGGTTGAAACGTAAAATACAATATTATTTAAAATGAAAAAAAAATATAAAAAAGTAAAAGAAATAAACAACCTTGGGAAAATAATGAACGGATGTAAAACTAATGTTTTCAGAACCGGGGCCATACAGTGAACCAGATGTCTTACTGGTCTCCTGGTCGGACCGGATATGAGAATCAAATAAAATTATAACTATTTTAATAAATAGATGTAAAGAAATATTGAAAAATTACAAAAATATATATAAAGAACCTATTAAACTGATCTGACCCCGGTGCAACTTGTCCGATTCCTTATTCAACCACTGGTTCAACCAGTTCGACCACCAGTTCAACGTTAAAACAATTTTAAATAACAAACCAGACTGGATTGAAGTCCGAATCCAGCAGGGTGGACCCACCGACTCTGGTTATAAGGGTAAGCAACCAAGTTACATTTTGTAAAGATTTATGCATAATTTATATTCACATTTCCTCTTTACCAAGACAAGGGATTTAGTAGTAGAATCTTCTCTTTCTGTTTGATGTCTTTGTATCTCACTTTCACAAAATAATATTATATTACATCTCACCAAAAAAATTCGACTATTTATTATTATTTTCAAAAATTGGATTGCTTTTTGTTTTCTTGAAGGTGACTAAATTGCGAGAATCATGTGCCGGCAGTGCATTATTCATTTTCCTATGGCCCAGTCATTCCCAACCTGCCGCTAACCCTACTTGTCCCATATTTTGTTCAATAATTATTATATTGGTTTTACATTTATAAAATTAATTTTTAATAAATGTTAATTATTTTAATTTTCCCTCCTAATTATTTTGAAATTACTTGCATCTAATCTAACATCTAACATAAAAAAATATTCAAATATCTAATGTTTTAAAGTCAAACTATAAGAAAATGACGAAGTTGATGGTATTCATACTATTTAAACGATTAAATTAGATAAATTTATCATTATTTGGACAGGATAACTTTGGCTTCTTAATATCATTTGCAGTTTAAATGTTTAACATAATAGCAAACTGAAAATTAGTTTTCTTTTGATAATATGAAATTTTAGAACCAAAAATGACCACATATTATGAAAATCAGAAACACCAACGAGCTTTTAGCTCTTAAACGTTGTAAACAAGAGTGATATTATAAACAAAGAAGTTAAAAATAGTTTTCTAATAGACGCGAGGAGATATGTGTGATTCATCCAAGTGATACTCGTCAATGTTGTTCTTGTTTAGGAATACATAAATGGATTAAAAATTATAATGATTTAAGGGTAACCCGTGGTTAAGAGAAGGGGTAAAAGGTAAATGATTTATGTCTCGTGTCATTAGGCTATTAGTTATGAGGAAGGAACATTTCAATTCAAGTGCATGTGACAATTGATTTGGACATATATACACTAATAAAAACGAAACATGTAATGTTGAGCTTTTCCATTTGGATTTATATCACATTGGTATTTTACCGTAACCGTTTGACCTAAGAGCACTGATGATTTTGTTGATGGTTAAATTCTCAAACTATAAGCAACTTTACTACCCTAGTTATAGTTTTGTTTCAAACGCTGCATTATTTTTTTTCATTGATTGATGTAACTTTTTTCAATTTGAAAAAACATAATTATGCTACTAATTTAGGGGTGTTCAAAAATATCCGAATCCGAAACCGAATCCGAAATATCCGAAAATCCAAAATTTCGGATATTCGAAAATTCGGATATCCGAAATTTCAGATTCGGATTCGGATTCGGATAGTGATTTTCAGAATTTTCGGATATTTCGGATATCCGAAATATCCGAAATATTCAAAATATTTTTATAAAAAATTAAAAATATTAAATATTAATTAAATATTCCCGATATTTTTAGATATTTCAGACATTTTAATAAAAAACTTCGGATATCCAATAAAAACTTCAATAAAAATTATTATATTTTATAAAATTTATTAAATAATACAAATTTTTTTTTGAATTCGGATATCCGAACGGATATCCGAATCCGAATCCGAAATTTCCAAAATTTCGGATATCCGAATTTCGGATATCTGAAATTTCGGATTCGGATAGTGAAATCCACTATCAAAAAATTTTGGACATCCGAAATTCAGATATTCAAAATTCGGATATCCGAATTTGAACACCTCTACCACCATCCCTTGTAAAATGTAAATCAATAAAATAAATCAGAAAAAAAACATATAAAAATATATTGGATAATCACTTGCTAAACCTTTTAACGGCGATATATGATGGTGCTAAATCTAACGCCCTCCGTCAACTTTAACCCCAAACTTCAAACGCTCCATTAACGGCCATAATATTTTGAAGCTCCTTACCTTCCTCACCTCTCTCTCTCTCACACACACACACACACAGACACACACACAAACACACACAGAGTCACTGTGTGTATTCACGTTAAAGCATCACCGTTTCTTCAAGAAACTGCTTCTCGACTCTACTATTACTCTCTCACTCAGCGACATTTGGAGCACTCAACTGCCGGCGATTCAGGTTTCACACTTACTTTATTCAACAAATCACTTGTTTAGATCGACATCTGATGTAAGTCAATGCGATTCAATCGGACTAAATCAGAGGTTTTTTGTTGTAATAATGGCCTTAAATGCGTACATCTGTTGTTTCTACTACCTAATGTTCTCGTCCGAACTTTTTTTTTCCCAGATTTGGAGTGAGTCAACTCAGTGAGCTCAGCGGTGTAACTCGTTATTATTCGAAACACTCAGAACTGGCGATTGGATGTGTGCTGACATTGATTTATGAGGTTATTATACATTGCTGTTGGTGGATTTGATTTGGTTTTAATTTTTAGTTTATAGTTAGGTAAAGGCTGATTTGAAATTGGATCTCTGTGATTCAGTGATTGTGAATTGTAATTGAGTGATTTATTCAGTCATATTTTGCACGGTTGGTGATTTGAGTGAGTCAATCTGTGGCTATGGAGAGAAGAGGAGGAAATGTGGTTCCGAACTCACCGTCGAACACCCGAGGTCTACTGACAAGGGGGCTAGAGATATCAGGCCTGGAGAAGGGCATGTTAATGGTAGGCATGATAAGGAAAAAGGGGTGAATGTTCAAGTCATTGTGAGATGCAGGTCTGTGGGCTTTAAAGTTTAAACAATAGCATTGATGAGATTTGGTTTTGATTGTTTTTGCAAGATTTATATCATTTTTGTGTTTTGTTATGAGTAGACCTTTGAATGATGACGAGGTGAAATCGCACACGCCAGTGGTGGTTACATGTACTGAGAACAGGAGAGAAGTTTGTGCGATACAGAATATAGCTAACAAGCAGATTGATCGATCATTTGTGTTTGACAAGGTAATTCTCTTTTCTAGTTTCATTTAGGCTTATTCGTCTTAGGTGGATGACAAAAGGACACTGGTGCACCAGGGAGCACTCCTCTTTTATTTACAAAAAAAGTTTGCACACGTGAACCTATGATCTTCTACTTGTGAAGACATGACCTTTTCAATTGTCTAAGATGCGCCATATGTGTAGATTATGAATGTGCAGTTATTTAAATGTGGGGATAGTAGGATCATAAAGCTTATATCATTTCTTTCTTTTGTAGTTTGTAACCTAGTTTGTAACCTTTTCAATTGTCTAAGAGGCGCCATATGTGTAGATTATGAATGTGCAGTTATTTAAATGTGGGGAGAGTAGGATCATAAAGCTTATATCATTTCTTTCTTTTGTAGTTTGTAACCTAGTTTTTATGTAAGAAAAATCCTAAATGAACAGTGAAGTGTTGTTGCAAATGTCGTCAATGGTCAATGTAAACATTTTTGCTAATAATGTAAATAGTACCACAACATTTTGAACATATGTTCAGAACACATTGCATAACATCTCAAGAAACAACTCCTTTCAGTTCTGTTTTACTTAAGAAGAATGTCTCTGAAGTCTGATAATGTTTCCAAGAGCTAATAGTGAAAAATCTCTACAGGTTTTTGGTCCAAACTCACAACAAAGGGACTTGTATCATGCAGCTGTCTCTCCCATAGTTTTTGAAGTTCTTGAAGGATACAATTGCACTATATTCGCTTATGGCCAAACAGGAACTGGGAAAACATACACAATGGAAGGAGGAGGGAGAAAAAAGGTGTTTTATGTTCCATAGTGAAATGATAAAATCAACCTAATTTCTTTTCTTTGGCTTTTACTGAACCAAACGACCTTATATTCTGTCTAGAATGGGGAATTTCCGAGTGATGCAGGTGTTATTCCCAGAGCTGTGCGACAAATTTTTGATATATTAGAAGCTCAGAAAGCAGAGTACAATATGAAAGTTACATTCTTAGAGCTGTACAATGAGGAGATAACTGATCTTTTGGCTCCTGAAGAATCTACAAAATTTCCTGATGATAAATCAAAAAAACCCATAGCACTTATGGAGGATGGAAAGGGTAGTGTTTTTGTAAGAGGATTGGAAGAAGAGATGGTTTCCACGGCAGATGAAATCTATAAAATTTTAGAAAAAGGTTCTGCTAAAAGACGTACTGCAGAAACCCTTTTAAATAAACAAAGCAGTCGTTCCCACTCAATCTTTTCTATCACAATTCACATTAAGGAACGTACTCCAGAAGGGGAAGAAGTTATCAGATGTGGGAAGCTTAATCTTGTTGATCTTGCTGGTTCAGAGAATATTTCTAGGTCTGGTGCTAGAGAGGTAAACACAAACTATATAATAATGTTCTCTGTTACAACAATAATCATACATATAAATTGATCAAATTCGTGTCATAATATCGTCGTTAAATGTCCTACATCTTTTTTGCTGCAGGGCAGAGCAAGGGAAGCTGGTGAGATAAACAAGAGCTTGCTTACACTCGGCAGAGTTATAAATACATTAGTTGAGCACTCAGGCCATATACCTTACAGGTATTACTATATCAGATATAATATACCAACAGTGGACACAGACATTATATTTGGAAAATAATTTAACTGCATAAATTTTGTTTTAATTGACAGGGATAGTAAATTAACAAGGTTATTGAGAGATTCTTTGGGAGGAAAAACAAAGACATGCATAATAGCCACTATCTCTCCCTCTATTCATTGTTTGGAGGAAACACTCAGTACTTTAGACTATGCACACCGAGCAAAAAATATTAAGAACAAACCAGAGGTTAGTGCTGTTGAGATTTGTTGTTTAATTAGTAGAAAAGCTTATACTTTTTTAAGCAAGTTTTGATCTTTTGTGTGACTTTTATTTCAGATTAATCAGAAAATGATGAAATCTGCATTGATGAAAGATCTGTACTCTGAAATCGAACGGCTTAAACAAGGTTGGAGTCCTCTACCATCTATCTCTACTCTATCATTAATTTAATTTATATTTTACACTCTTATGTGGTTTGACTTTTGCTTTGACCAGAGGTCTATGCTACTAGAGAGAAGAATGGAATCTACATACCAAAAGACAGGTATATACAGGAAGAGGAGGAGAAGAAGGTACACCCTATCAATTTGTAATTTACATCCAACTTAATTGAAGCTGTCTTTCACCATAAAATTGATCATTAGTAGCAACCCAAATTGAAGTACTTGTATTGATAATCTTTTAATTTCTAATTACTTTCTCTAGGCAATGGCAGAAAAAATAGAGCGGATGGAACTTGATGCTGAGTCAAGGAGCAAGGTAGAATCAAAGCTAATTTATTTCATCTCCAGGTTGTTTTTGTTGGAAAATATGACTGATAATTGTAAACTACTACTGTAAACAGCAATTTATGGAGCTTCAGGAACTTTATAATTCTCAGCAGCTGGTGAATGCAAATTTAACTGGGAAGCTTGAGAGGACAGAGGTATGGTGTTATTTGAGTTTTTCTGTCCATGATCATTATCAAAACATTAGATCTTCGGTTTTTAGGCATGAAATAATCATATTTATACTTTGTTCTTAGACAAAGCTCCAAGAAACTGAAAATTCATTGTTGGATCTTGAAGAAAGGCATAGACAAGCAAATATAACAATTAAGGAAAAAGAATTCCTTATCTTTAATCTTCTCAAGTCTGGTAAGCAATATTTCAAAATATCGCTATTCATAAAAAGTTTACGAATTAACATGCATCTGAACATAAATTTTAATGGTTTTCTAATGTTCATCAGAAAAAGCGCTTGTTGAACGGGCATTTGACCTTCGAGCTGAGCTGGAGAAGGCTTCATCAGATGTGTCTAGTCTGTTCACCAAGATTGGTATGTAATGCCAAAATCAAATATAATTATCAACTTTGGCCAAAAATATTGCCTATGCATTTAAATCGGCCGATATATCGGTGATATATCACCGATATATCGGTTATCGGTCCCCGGCACATATATCAGTCCAAAATATCGGCCATTATATCGGTAGCGATAATATCGGCCGATATGACGATATATCGCCGATATTTTGGCCTCTAAATATCGGCCATATCACCGATTTATCGTTGGGCTCGCTTGGGTGGGTATGATTTCGGTGAGTGATTGGTGAACAAGCTCGGGTGGCACTCGGGTGGGTTGATTTCGCTTATTTCTTTGCTTTTAGGTGTTATTTGATTGCATTATTGCAATAAAGAAGTTGTTCTAGAGTTTAATTTTGGATTTTGATTATTGTAATGTTGTTTAGATTTTGATTTTGGATTTTGATTTTAGACCGATGGACTGAGATTTTAGAGAAGCTGTTATTGCACTTGATGATGGAATGATGGATTGAGATTATTGTAACTATTGACTTTTAGTTTTTGAGTATTTTGACTATTTACTTGACTATCTTAGTATCTTATTATTAATATTATATGGGTTTTAGTGTTCTATGCAATTACCGATATCTCACCGATATATCACCGCGAGAACCGATATATCAAATATCGGTTAGTGACCGATATCCGATATTTTACCGATTTAACTGCTTAGAATATTGCTAATGTCTGCAACATGTTTGTTGTTTCAGAACACAAGGACAAAATAGAAGATGAAAACAGAATTCTTGTCCAACAATTTCAATCTCAGTTAACTAAGCAGCTTGACATCTTGCATAAAAGCGTGGCAGCTTCTGTTACACAACAAGAACAACAATTAAAAAGCATGCAGGGGGATATGAAATCTTTTGTATCAACCAAGGGCCAGGTGTGATTTTCAATTTAAGCACACTAAACAATATCTTATATATTAATTATGTAATTATGATTTGTTGTTGCTATTTGTGGGTCTAATATAAATGAATATACTACTTTGGTGGGGCACAGGCTACTGAAGAACTCCGACTTGGTCTAGAGAAGTTGAAATCGTTGTATGGTTCTGGCATTAAATCACTCGATAATCTGGCAAATGAACTTGATGTAAATTCACAGTCAACACTTGAACGTCTTAATTCTCAAGTTTCCCAAAATTCTTCTGCTCTTGGGGATGTATGTTCTTATCTTTATTTAATCATTCTCTAAAATTTTATGTTTTTTATACATTTATTCTTTAATATTTGATATGATGACATCCACAAATCAACACAGCTTTTCAAGGGTATTGCATCAGAAGCTGAGGAATTACTTAATGATCTCCAAAACATTCTCCATATCCAAGAAAATAAACTAGCCACATTCGCTCAACAACAACGAGAGGTTAGATTTTGTTAACGAACATAACCATGGGAATTTATTTAATTTGGTTATCTCCTCATTCCTCAAGAAATAAAATACTCTACTTTCTTTTTTTGAATTTCTCTGTAGGCACATAGCAGAACTGTTGAAACCTCGCGGTCAATTTCTAATATTACAGCAAACTTTTTTGTAACCCTTGACATGCATGCAACCAAATTGACACAAATTATCCAGGAGGGCCAGACTGTCAATGAACAAAAGTTATCTGAACTTGAAAGAAAGTTTGAGGTAATGAATATCATTGACATGCTTTTCTTTAAACAGATTTTCATGTTCTCATTCATATATCTTCAGGAGTGTGCTGCCAATGAAGAAAGACAATTGCTAGAAAAAGTTGCAGAACTGCTTGCAGGTTCAAATGCTAGGAAGAAAGAATTGGTATGACCAATATGCCCCTAGTGCTATTTTGTTGCTCTTTTTAGCATCTAAAGATTATTTCTAATATTTTCTGGTATTATTTTGACCAAATTATAGGTTACAATGGCAGTAAATGGTCTACGAGAAAGTGCAGCTAGTAAAACCAACAGGTTCCAGCAGGAAATGTTAACCATGGAAGAATCAAGGTGTTCTGTGAGAGCTGAATGGACAGATTACACTAAAAAGGCTGAAACTCACTATCTTGAAGACACTGCTGCAGTTGAAAATGGAAAGAAAAACCTAGATGAGACTCTTCAAAACTGGTAGGTCACCTTGTAAACACAATTGTTAATATTTCTACATAACTCATTTTTAATGTTTTATACATGCAGTTTGCAAAAGGTGCATATGGGGTCACAACAATGGAACAGTGCTCAAGAATCTTTGCTCAGTTTAGAGAAGAACAATGTGGCTTCTGTGAATGAAATAGTTAGGTAAGTCTATCTATATGAAGAAAATGACCTCTTAAATTGGTTCTATGAACTATTTATATATGCTTATTCTTTTACTGAACCTTTTGTAGCGGAGGACTAGAAGCCAATCAAAATTTGCGTTCCCAGTATTCAGTTGCAGCATCCTCGACACTTAAAGATACAAATGTTGCAAATAATAACCTCCTTTCCTCAATTGATCGTAAGAATTAGTTTTGGAGCATCAATAATTATATTTCTCCTGTTGAAAATTTTTAGCTTTTCATCTTATAATACTATAACTTGCAGATTCCTTGCAACTTGATCATGATGCATATCGAAATCTTGATTCCATGATTGTTCCATGCTGTGGAGAACTGAGGGAACTGAAGGGTGGACACTATGATAAGATTGTAGAGATTACAGATCATGCAGGAAAAACCCTCCTAAATGACTACACCGTAAGTTTTATCATACAACCTCCATATATAACATACAATTTCATATTAGTTGATAATTAATTTTTTCCATATTCACTTCTCAAACCCAGCCTTTATAATAATCTCAACCCAGCCAGTTTGTTTTGGTATAACTGTTGTGTTTATATTAGATTGGGTCAATCATATTGCCTGGCTAGTCTGATTAGTGTCACTTAACTGATCATGTTTTGGGGTTAACTGCATCAAATTGTCCTGAACTTTGACACATTGTAATTGTATGTAGCATAATTAGATCCTTATGCAGGGAACTTGAAATATTTACCATTGTATATAATGATTGACCTGAAACCCTGAAATTGCTTAGTAGCATAACTTGAACCAGAATTTACTAGACATCGACTCCTATTAGAAGTTGTGCCACCTTTGTGCATCCATATTATAATAATTCAAAAGCAAAAACTTACACAAATAAAAGTATTGATTTTAGTAATTATTAATAACAATAATAATAGTAGTATTGTTTTTTCAAACTATTCAAAAGAAAACAAAAAACAAAAAAAATGATAAAAACAGATAAGATTATAAGACCACCTTTTGTTCAAGGCAGCAGGTGCATCTTTGTTATAGCAAGTTTTTAGTTAAAGAATGACCGCGCAAAGGTTTAACCATCACTTTCACTTTTGAGATTCAAGCCTCCTGGATGTTTCCATGTGTAAGTAAAGAATAGCACTATATGATAGAGAAGTTGATGTATGTAGCAACATTATAACAATGTGCTATATGGTACAAAATCTTAGTCATCTATTACCACAACAACCATCACAATGATCAAGTGTATTTGTTAATTTTCTATCATAAGAAAGCATATTGTCAATTAGTATGCCTCAAATTAGAAATTGTTGTTTTTATTTTTAGCCTTTCATGTGAAAATTCTTTCGCCCGACACTAGTGGTCTTTTTGCTTTCATGGAGGTAACATGTTTCTGATTAGATTGGTATCTGTGTATTTTGCAGGTTGATGAACCATCATGTTCAACACCAAGAAAGAGGTCATTCAATCTACCAACCACAACTTCCATTGAAGAGCTACGGACCCCACCATTTGATGAGCTGCTCAAACATTTCTGGGATTCAAAATCGTCGCCTTCAAGGCTACCAAATGGTGATGCAAAGCATGTTGAAGCTGGAGCTCATTCCATTCGAGACTCACGAAACCCCCTCACTGCTGTTAATTGAGAAAAATAAAAATTAACTGATTTTCAAAAACCTTATATAGTGTACATATACATATTATTTACTAGAGAAAATTATTCATTGTTCATTGGACAAATTTATACGATAGATTGAAATTTAGGTTTGAATGTTGAGAGTTACAGAGATGTGGTATTGTACTATTGTTTATTACTTCAATACGGTTTTGGTCTGAATTATTGTACTGGAATATAACCACCTCATGGCTGTTATTATCAAATCCCTTATTTATTTTGAGGGTTTTCTCTAGTTATCTGCATGTGCTTTTACACATGATAAAAACGTTTGGGTTTTAATCCTAAAAATTTTAAAGCCACCTTTAATCACATCTGGCTCAAATGTTCCTAATTAACTAGTATGTTTGGCTTAAATTGTTTATATATTTAGTATAGTTTTATTGAAACCTGAATCAATATTAGGTGATCGGAAATTGTGTTTCTAAGTCTTTTTTTAAAGAAAGAATTGAAAGAAACCGGAAAGAAACTAAAAAATATTAACACTCTTAAGATTTTTAATAGAAGAAAGTGAAAAGAAAATAAAGTAAAAAAGAGAAAAGAAAATAATATTTAAAAAAAAAATTGTTGTTTACCGCCTCCACTTAATTATAACCTTGAAAGATTTCCCGAGGCAACTTTTTTTTCACTTTTTTTAAACGGCCAACGAATACTTTAAGGGCGGTCACTCAAGTAAACCTATTGGTGAAACGCCACCCACACCCGTGAACATAGACAACATTAATGGCCCGGTCTGTCCACCATTCTAGGGAAACTCACCACCAAAGACGTGTTGTGGTAAAACCCCTAGGTCCACCTGACAACTTTGTTTTCTTACTCTTTCAAATCTAGAACACAAAAATCTTTAATTTAATTTATTTTTATTTTCTATTCTGGAACACGAAATTACATTATATCATTATTGTCTTCCTCTCCCTACCGTTTGTCTTTTTAATCACTTTCGCTTCTTTCCTTTCATTTATTAAACCTGGTAACACTAAAAGTCGATGATATTTTGGAGAAATTTGACCATCCATTCCCATTAGAGTCTTCGAGAAGTTTCAGAAATTTGTAGCATTTGTTTCTTTTTCATCGTTTCAATTTCAGCTTGTGACTTGCGGTATCAAGGCGTGTAAAAATGCGTTTCTCCTCAAGTAGTCAAGTGGTTGATGTTTTTAGTTTCAAAGTGAACAATTATGTAGATTTCGGAGTAGGATTAGACCAATGTTCGAGTTAGTTGTCCTCTAAAAATATAAATAAATAAATAATAGCATGTTATTATTTATTCTCACTCGTGTTTCAACCTTATACCGCAAAATTTTTTCTCACTCGAACAGTTATTCGATAAGTTCCAATGTGACTAGTTTATTTGCAGCTTATGGCCATGTTATTTTCAATAATGATGGTAAGTCATCATTGGAATTGCATGCAAAATAATTATGTTTGATAAGTAACAACCATATCTTTAGGATTTTCTTCTGAGAAATAGTTGAGCCGTCCTTGCATGCTGATGGCGACTTCTTCGGTTATAATTGAAAAAAATAATAAATTAAAATCGATCGTTATTATTTTAGATTGAACCACACTAATCACTTTTTGGTCTATAGATTCATCCCCATGGTAAATGTACAACAACCACAATTTTAGAGAATGTAAAGACAAGAAGTAGTCTTTTCTTCAATTCTACTTTGAAAATATTTCTGGTTAAGTTTTTAAGAGAGCCTAAAGTGTAGGAGTACATCCATAATTTTCTCAAAAACTAATTATAAGCATTTCCCCTCATTATTAGTTGATTATTTCCCTTTCATGCCATAATCACATCTCACTCATTTTAACCAAAAGAATTCTTGAAACATATGTCCACAAGAGAATGTAAAATGCAACAGTCAGTTCTCTTTGCATTCTAAAGGATATAAGACAATAATAAAGATGGAACCTGAAGGAGGCTCGGCTTTGTCTAGAGACGGGCCAACCCGAACGTTTCTGAAAGAAGATGTGAAATTGTCAGCCTCAGGCAGGCTAAGTAGGAACTCTAGCATGGTGGGCTCTAGCCGAAGGAGACTCGGGTCTCATGACGAGGCGAGATTGGAAAGGCAAAGATCAGGTGCGGCTAGAGGCCTTGATGGGTTGCGGTTTGTTGATAGAGTCATGACTGGGAAAGAAGTGGACGCATGGATGGCTATTGAGAAACGTTTTCAGCGATTTTCTACCGATGGAAAGCTGCCCAGAGAAAAATTTGGGATATGTGTTGGTTAGAATGAATTTTAGTTACACTTTTATATCTTGAATGATATGTTTACAATCTTTTTTATGGTTATTTTGGTTTGTTTTGTTGTAGGAATGGGTGATGGTAGCGAGTTTTCAGGGGAACTGTTTGATGCACTTGCGCGACGAAAGGGAATAGATGGATCTGATGGGATCACATTACAACAAGTGAGAGAATTCTGGGAAGATTTGACGAAGGAGGACCTTGATACTCGAATTCATATTTTCTTCGATATGTAAAGTCATTATTTGATATAATTTTTTCTTTTGCATGATGTTAGACTAGAAACTCGCAACTAATAATAAAAAATATATTCAGGTGTGACAAGAACGGAGACGGGTTGCTAACAGAGGACGACGTAAAAGAGGTACACGCCACCCTACAGATAGCAGAATGGTTAAAGCGGATTAGATAACAGGTCAAAACAGATCCAACCATGCAGGTTGGATTGACCCTTTAATTTTTAACTTTCTTTTAAATTTCATATTAAACATTATTTTAAACGCGATCTTAAACTTTCATGTTTGTTATCAAGTATAAAGCACTAAATCTACTAAACGGGTAAACTGAATACACTGGTAATGTAGTAATGGGTCAAAAGTACTCTTACAACTTTGGTCTAAGTAATTTGTCACATGATTAGATTATGAATTTAACAGTCTTCAGGGTTATCCCAACCTGATCCAGCCCGTTTAATGCGTAAACTCTCAACTGTTTACACTTCTGCTTCATTCTTTATATATGTTCTTTTTTGTCTCAATCTTAAATCTACGTTGAGTGATTTCGGTTTTACACATGTTTAAGGTCCTGATAATGAGTGCATCAGCCAACAAGCTTTCAACTTTCAAGAAACAAGCTGGCACATATGCAGCTCTAATCATGGAAAGACTCGACCCTGATCACTATGGTTACATAGAGGTAAAAACAAAAGACACATGACTAGCTCAACATACATATTATAACTTTAGACAACTCAACATATATCTTTTGTACCTTTGAAATAGATGTGGCAACTTGAGACATTGCTGAAAAGCATGGCGACATCAAAGCAAGCTACAATGAGCTCGGATGACACCACCGATCTAGCCAAAACTATGATCCCAGAAGACTACAGGAACCCATGGAGAAAGTTCATGACAAAGTTGTTTGAATCAGGACTAGAGAACTGGAAGGTGTTTTGGGTATTATTTCTATTTTGGGAAATGAACGTCGCGCTGTTTTTATGGAAATTCCATCAGTATACAATGATGCCGTCGTACCAAGTTTTGGGGTATTGTAGCTGCACAGCGAAAGGGGCGGGGGAGACTCTAAAGTTCAATATGGCTCTCATCCTCCTTCCTGTATGCAGAAGAACACTAACAGCCATTAGAGAAACTTACCTTGGGAAAGTATTACCTGTGGATGAGAACATTAACTTCCACAAGATAATCGCCCTCGCGATAGTGATAGGGACAGTGGTTCACACTGTGGCTCATATGGCCTGCAATTTTGTGAGGTTGTCAAAATGTCCTGCTAACCAATTCACGGCTGTCTTTGGAGGTTTATTTGCAAGACAACCGAGTTACATAGATTTGTTACTAAGCATCCCGGGGTACACTGGCATTATCATGATTATTTTGATGGCTATTTGCTTCACCTTCGCGACAAGTTCTTTCAGGAGAAACGTTGTTAAGTTGCCTCCACCGTTCAACAATTTAGCTGGTTTTACTTCCTTTTGGTACACTCATCATCTGCTGATCATCGTTTACTTCTTGTTCATCGCTCATGGCTACTTCTTAGTCCTCACTGTAGGATGGTACAGGAAAACTGTATGTCAGTTCACAACTTGTCTTACATTCCCACACAACTCCTAATACGAGATTTTCACACACTTTAAAGTGTGTGCAAATTGCGTGTTTGGTGTCGCGCGTGAAACATAAAGTTGACTGTTTTGTTTTTTTTTTTTTTGTCAAAATGACATGCTTTGCAGACATGGATGTACCTCTTGCTTCCAATGTTGTGCTATGCGAGTGAGAGAATCCTTACAACTGACTACACGATGCAAGTTGACACCATTAAGGTGACCCTATGATGCACTTGTTATCATATTTTCTTCATTATTCAAGACAAAATATTCCTGATTGTTTATGTATGCAAATCTAGGCTATCATATATAGCGGAAATGTGCTAGCACTCTACATGACCAAACCTATCGGATTTAAGTACAAGAGTGGCATGTACCTCTTTGTGCAGTGTCCACAAATATCACGGTTTGAATGGTGAGCATGTTATTTAAATCTTTAATGACAAATATTAATTAATTGGGTTACTTATAGATGTTGATTTGCTATATATGACAGGCATCCTTTTTCCATCACTTCTGCACCCGGAGATAATTATTTGAGTGTACATATTCGTACTTTGGGAGACTGGACGAAAGCTCTAAAGGAAGAATTCGCAAAGGTCAAACAGTGTTTTCTAGTGAAAGGGATTCAAACGGTCTCGGGTTGAAATATGCCATAAAGGGTTGGATTGACCCACTAACACTTTTTTTGTGTTTTTAGAACATTTTATAAATGATGAAGAAGTTAAATACAACTCCAAAGCTAGACAATAATTTTTTTTTAAATTTTCGAAAGGCATCAAAGACAATATTATTTCAATAAAAATGCTTTGCCTAAAACTAAACCCGTTTGACATCTACCCATTTTACCTAAAGTTTTATCTAACCCGTTTGAGGTGAAACACAACCCCAATCAACACATTTATAAGTAAACGGGTTGATATTTCCGCCTCAGCTCTTCATCAACCGTTCTATCTTAATCTAATTTCTAAAACGCAGAAATGCAGGCCTGTGAGCCTCGGCAGAAGAACCCGACAGAAGGAAGTGTAGCCAGAATGGAAACGAGTAAGAACTTGACCATACAGGAATCACAAGCAATGTGAGTACCATAGAAACTAAACCTATATCACCCGCTTTTTACATAAACTTTAACTATATTGACATAATACTATTCCTTTGTTTCGGCAGCTATCCTAGAATCTACATCAAAGGACCATATGGCGCACCAGCACAGCATTACAATAAATATAGTGTTCTGTTGCTGATTGGTTTGGGTATTGGAGCCACCCCATTTATCAGCATATTGAATGACCTCCTACAAAACCTAAAACAATCAGTAAGTAATAAACACGATGCCTACTCCGATAGTTTAGTCCTATGTGTGTGCAAGCGATAAAAAAACATTTTAAATAACTGAAAACTGCATAAGAAGGATAACTAACTTTAAAAAAATTGTTAGAAATTCTCAAGCTGTCAAAAAAATATATTTAAGGTAAGTTGACCCATTATTCATATAAAATTGACGATGTGACAGCTGACGTGTCAACAACGTACCATGACCATGTTGTGTCACTCACTGGCACCAGCGAACCGTTTAACTTAGAAGATTACTTTAAATGAAAACTTTAATTAGAAAGTTGAACTTTCTGTGAGTTTTCATATATAAAAGTGTCACCCAAAATAGAAATTACATATCATGCAATTTTCCATTTATTTAAAAGCCTCAAAGGAAATTCATTTCTACTGCAGAAATTTGGTGGAAGTTTGGACAAAAGAGCTTACTTTTATTGGGTAACAAGGGAGCAGGGTTCATTCGAATGGTTCAAAGGTGTAATGGATGATATTGCAGAACATGACCACGACGTGAGTATTTAAGCCCAATAGTTACCATTTCATATGTTGCATAGATAATATGAACTTAAAGTATACTATTTGTTCTGATGGGTTTTTGGATGTGAATTTCAGAACATAATCGAAATGCATAACTACCTTACAAGCGTGTATGAGCAAGGTGATGTGAGATCTGCACTTATTTCTATGGTGCAGTCTCTGCAACATGCTAAAGATGGAGTTGATGTTGTCTCTCAGAGTCGGGTATAAACTTTCTCAAATATGTGATCAGCCAAAACCTGATTTTAGTTTCACTTTCAAGAATTTATTATTCTAATCATAAATAATTCACAACAGATTAAAACACATTTTGCAAGACCTAACTGGAGAAAGGTATTCCATGAGTTGGCAACTAATCATGAAGGCGCTAAAATAGGTAAAACATCACACTCATTGTGTTTGTTGTGATTAGAGGTTGCAGTATGGGCCTATTTTATTTATAAGTAGATTAGTTTTTTTTTCCTTTTATCTAAAACAGATCTACTAAAAAATTAGCTAAAGGAGAACGGGTCAAAGGGGTCAAACGGGTCAAAAATCATACAAAATCTTGAATGTAGTTATATAGTTTCTGTAGCCATGATTAGCGCATTCACTACTTATAAATAAATGGACACCAAAAGTGTTAGTGGGTCAACCCAACCCAACTTAGGGTGTTTTCTTCTGCTACTTAAAATGACCCGTTTTACGTCACACCTATTTTGACCCGTGACCCAAACCACCAAACCTGCCCATCTTAACACCACTACTTGTCATCATCTTTTGACCTTCTTTTCCAATGAACTACAGGTGTTTTCTATTGTGGAACCCGAGCACTCACAAGAACACTAAAAGATCTCTGCAAAGAATTTACCCTACCTACCACGACTCGCTTTGATTTCCACAAAGAGAATTTCTAAGAAGAGATGGAAATATACAAATCATGTTCCTTCTAGCATAATGGGATATAGAGTCCGCTCGTAAGTCTGCAGGTTTCTATCAAAGTTCTGATGATGCTACATTCCTCACTTCTGAGAACTGTAGCATTTATTAAAGAGCTTTGTAAATCCATATTGGTAGAATAATCAAGAACACTAAAAAACCACAAAGGATACACTCTGCTTCAATGAATGGTCTACAACCTCACATATTCTTTTATTTGCTTCCAATAATTAGCGCACATACATATGCAGTATATGTGTGTGAATCCAGCAGTTTTGGTGCATGATGCCAAAGGGTCCTGTCTTCCAAGGTAGTTAGTAGCCTTGGTTTTCAACTCGTGTTGCACAAGAGAGACAAGGCCACATTTTTTTAGCTTTTTTGTAGTGTGGCTTCTCGCTCAAACCTCACTCATGCATTGTGGTTTTCATCTTTTTGTAGCCTCTATACGGAGGCTCATGTTTTGCAAGCGGCAATTTTGATGATATGAGAAAATTAATAGAGAGCAGTTTCTGTTTCCTAACTTTTTCATTTTCTGTTAGATATTTGTGATCTTGGAGGTGTCAAGTGTTCCCTGTTAATCTTGACGGATCAATTCTCCTTTAGAGATAAAAGTTGTACGTAAATTTATCGTGTTACAATCTCAGATAAACAAGTTAATCCAGACAAAAAGCCAGCTTACCTGATGGAAATCACCATATGAGAGGATGGAAACAGTGCTTTAATAGGCTCCAGTAGCATGACCGCAATGTCAAGGCTGTTGTTCGTACCATGGCTTAGCTCAACCTTATACCTCATGGTTACCGAAAGAATCTCCAGTTTTGGTATTCACATCAAAAACTACCGGCGCAGTGCCATCTGTACGCGTCACTAGAAAAATAACACTGCAGGACATGTTCACGAATTCTTAACAGCTCAGTCAAAGTTAAGCTTAAGAAACATTTGTTTTGATTATGATTCAATCCAAATCTTAACTTCCTCAACATGGAAATCCCACAATCTCATACATACGTCTGTAGTTACAACCAAACAAACACGAAGGCGTGTCTATGTTCATTTGCGGAACTTTAACCGAACAAACACAAATCTTTAAGATTCTAAATGAACAGTTCAACAACATAAACACGTTTGGCCAACCACAAAATATATATATATATACACCCTTAGTTTCTAATGACCCGCAACTAATTATCTTATACATTTTAAACCTACTCTTAGTAATCAAGAGTTAATTTGGGTTAATATATCTGAGTAAAATAAATATATTAAATAACTCGTTTATTTTATTTTACTCAAAATGGGTCATAGTCATACGACCTGTATTGGGTCGATTTATTCCTTTTAAACAAATAGAATTATTTAGCTCTAAGTATCCATGTTTATGCCCCATAACGAACCCACATCTACCCAAGAAAATTTGATACTGGTTAAAGTCTTCAATTCATAACTTGAAAATATAAAGATCCTTTTGTTCAAACTATGGCTGCTAAAAGGAAAATCCCATTAATATTTGGAACTTGTGCTTTTGTTAAAATAACAGCAATCTTCTAAAATTCAATGACCTTTCAAAATGAGATACACGTGATCAAATTGTTAAAAAACATGAACTTTTATATCTTGATGTATGCATTGCTTGTTTATTCGATTCACATAATTCCGGTATATATATGTATAACGGATCCAATTATATACACGCGATGGAGGCCAAACTAAGAGCAATGTTATATGTAAATCTTATGCGGTTATATATATATATCTAAACTGAAGATCTATGATATGGCACAGTAGGTAGAATTATGGTGATTTTAAAAATTCTTGTTAATGCTTAAGCTATATTTTATTGTCTTATCAATGTGTCAGTTACATGAATTCACCGGTTTTTCGCTGACGTAGTTTTTAAGCATGTAATAATTCCAGGGAATTGATTAAGTGTCGAAAGGTTTAAAATGAAGAATCAAGGAGTAGGATCTTGAAGACGTTTTGTTTTGTTTATTAAGACTACTTATTAATATGATGTATTAATAATCCCAGACCCTGCCCTTCAGCGGGAGACACTGGGTATGTTTGTTTGTTTGTTTGTTATTAATATGATGTATTATGTTAAGTAATTTTGTTAAAACTTTCTTATGTATTAAGAACTTTATGTAATGTATTAAGCTTCCGCCATAAGTATTGGCACCAATCGGTCATGTAAACCCCGTTTAAAGTCCGACGCATATCTTACGCAAGACAAAGCATCACTAACACATAGATAGCTCTTCACCATTCTAATGAAACCTAGCTAAATTAACCGATCAAAAAACAGCAACACTTTAGACGTATTAATATTTTATTACATTTAAAGAAAGATCGATCGGTAACATACGAACCTTTTTAATCGGATGATCAGAATGAGAGACACTACAAAGTGTACACCATCATGTATGTCACAGACTCACATCATTACAGGAGCTTGATCACAAAGGTTATTTCTGTTTCAGTCAACATATCCAACCATTGGCAGTTTGAAAGCACACGATTGCGCATCATTATTTATGTGCCATTGGTTAGTGGGGTTCGGTATCATACTTGATATTAGTGTGGTAAATATTCCTTTTTCTAAGGTTAGGTTAAATGTACAGATTGATTTATATTAGTTGTGGTGCTAACAGTAAGTTACATGGATGTACTAGTATCCAATATATATATATATATATATATATATATATATATATATATAATATATATATATATATATATATATATATATATATATATATATATATATATATATATATATATATATTATATATATATATATATATATATATATATATATATATATATATATGTATGTATATATATATATATATATATATATATGTATATATATATGTATATATATATATATATATATGTATATATATATATGTATATATATATATGTATATATATATATATGTATATATATATGTATATATATATATATGTATATATATATATGTATATATATATATACATACATATATATATATATATATGTATATATACATATATATATATATATACATATATATATATATATATATATATATATATATATATATATATACATATATATATATATATACGTATATATATATATAGGGGAAGGTTCTACAAAAAAATAAATTTTGCCTAAGAAGTGTAAGAGCATTCACATCCCATTTGGTATACCACATCTTATCTTTAAATTTTAAGAAAAAATATAAGATTTTGGATTAAAATGAGCTACATCCCATTCTTTAAACTCAAACCCTATCCATATAAATATATGGTACGCTACAGTGAATTGGTAAATATACCAATCAACTATTCAACCCTTATAATAACCACCATTACTTTCACCCGCCTTCTTCTTCCTCCCTCCCCCAATTGTTGAAACACCTATGTACCCTAACTCCTACCGCTGCCACCATTACCAGGTAACAACAGTAACATTTCCTCATATTTGCACTTGCTCTCTCGTATTAACCGAATATATTCACATATATTCGGAATATTTTGTGTATCACTGTGTGTTTCCTATTTTGTGTTGTGATTCTGAATGTTTTGGGTGGTGGAACGGCGGTGGATTTGGTGCCACCGCCGCCGGAGACGGTGGTGGTGGTTTCTCTTGTCCGGCGTACGGTTCGATCAACTGAAACCCTAGAAACCCTAGCTTTACGCACATCAGGACTAGAGCTCCTACCTGTTGACTTCACGGCGACACTCGTTGACCACCTGAGCCCACGGGGATCCACGGTGGTGGTGGTTTCTCTTGTCCGGGATTTTTGTTTAGCCGACTAGCGGGTCAATGAACAACAGATTTAGGGTTAGGGTCCATAGTTCCATAACTCTTTCCCTCTATATTTGCACACTTTGAAGTCTGTATTGGGTCTTTTGCAACAACTGCTTACGGTTAAAGGCTGTGATTTGGAGCAAGTTGATGTTAGGCCATTTAAACAACCTAAGAAGCATTTTGATAGCATTTTGGCAGCCCCCAAATGACAATTTTAGGCCATTTAAACAACCTGCACTTTAGACAGCTCACAAATGACAATTTTGATAGCATTTTGGCAGCCCCCAAACTGCACTTTTAGAGCTGTTTTGGCAGTTCTCAAAACTGCCCTTTTGAGACTATTTTGGCAGCTCACAAACTGCATTTTTGTTAGCGTTTTGACAGCTCACAAACGGCAATTTTGATAGCATTTTGGCAGCCCCCAAACTGCATTTTTGAGACTATTTTGGCAGCTCACAAACTGCACTTTTGAGACTATTTTGGTAGCTCACAAACTGCACTTTTGATAGCGTTTTGCATATGAATGTTTGCTTTTTAGATATGGATTCACAAGAGATGTTCTTTACCGATCTCCTTAGTCAAATTCTCAATTCGATCCCACTTATGGTGGGCAAGGTGGAAGCTCTCCTGTAAGCCTTGATAACTCTCCACCCTTGCCCTCTAACAACCCAACGAACGTTAATAAATCTGTGAGGGCAAGGGGTGTGAACTTGAGGCTCGAGGCCGAGAAACTAGAACTTGCAAGGAAGGAATCAGATCAACGAATTATGATGATGGATGTGAGTGTCATGCCTGAAATGCAACGGTTATATTTTGAGAAACTCCAACGGGAAATCATGATGAGGGATAGTCATGCTTGAAACTGGAGAGACTTTTGAATTGTTATATTTTGAAGACCAAAGGCTTTTGAATGTTTAGTTTACTTGATGCTAACCTCGTGTTTATGTGTTTTTTGTTGGTTATCATCAAGCATTAACTACTTTTAAGCATGTATAACTTGTGAATGCTCTAAGAGTAATCTTTTGATCTTGTAAGTGGCTATAAATGATATTTAAGCATGTATAACTTGTTTCATATTTTGTTTGTGAATTGTGATTCAAAACTTGAATTTTTTTAATTGTCTGTTTGTGTATGTGTTATTTATATTATCAACCCATTTAATGGAGGCCAAAATGATCATTTTTAGATGGACCCGTCGTAACCAAACTTGTCTTAACCCAAACCCGTTCCATGCAAAACGTCTCATAAGTTTGATAGCCAAACTTCTATATAATTTATTAAAATAGAATTTTAGAAATAAATGATAATAAGACAAAATAGTTGATAGTTAAAATTGTAGATGAAAGAGAGAGAAAGAAATAATAAAAAAAGAATATAAAGATAAAGATAAGGAATGGGATGTGAGATGTTTTTAGAAAATAAGATATAAATATAAGGGATGATGATTTTTTGATAAATTATAAGGATATGGATAAAGAATGGGTTGTGAATGCTCTAAGAAATGATCTTAGCTTTCCATTTCTTAATCAATGTCTAAGATTATAATGTTATAAATAAAAAAATGGAAGGGTATTTTGGGTATGTAACCACTTTTGTTGATTTTTTTGAGTTTCCCTCAATTTTTTTAAATGTTTATAACTTTTTCATGCTAGATTATTTTTTTATAAAAATTGCACCATAAAATCAAGCATTTTTTCTCTTTAAATTGAGTATAGTATTGCTAAATTTTTTTTTATAAAAAAACAAATTAGGTGAAATTTTGCTGCATTTTAACGTTTTTGTGCTGTATTTTATAAAACAGCATAGGGTTGTGCTGTATTTCATAAAACAGCACAGGGTTGTGCTGTATTTCATAAAACAGCACAGGGTTGTGCTGTATTTCATAAAACAGCACAGGGTTGTGCTGTATTTCATAAAACAGCACAGGGTTGTGCTGTATTTCATAAAACAGCACAGGGTTGTGCTGTATTTCATAAAACAGCACAGGGTTGTGCTGTATT
Organism: Flaveria linearis; assembly: GCA_024085815.1. Lineage (NCBI taxonomy): Eukaryota > Viridiplantae > Streptophyta > Magnoliopsida > Asterales > Asteraceae > Flaveria > Flaveria linearis. Next base: position 100,417,849 of record CM044001.1, read on the forward strand.
TCATAAATCAGTACAGGGTTGTGCTGGATTTCCTAAAACAGCACAGGGTTGTGCTGGATTTCATAAAACAGCACGGGGTTGTGCTGCGATTTCATAAAACAGCACAGGGTTGTGCTGGATTTCATAAAACATCATAAAATTGTTAATAGACCAAAATACCCTTTAATCCTATTTTCTAGTTTTGCCACATGTCACCACCTCATTTCTTCATAGCCTTCTTAGGCAAAATATATTTTTAGTGGAACCTCCCCCTATATATATATATATATATATATATATATATATATATATATATATATATATATATATATATATATATATATATATATATATATATATATATATATATATATATATATATATATATATATATATATATATATATATATATATATATATATATATATATATATATATATATATATATATATATATATATATATATAGGGGGAGGATCTAATGAAAACCACTTTATAAATGAAAACCAAGAAACCTAATCTTAACCATTAAATAATTTGATCAAGGGTCATAAATTATCAGGGTATTTTTGTAAATTCTTCTTAACCAAATTTGACATAATTAAAAGGAGAAGGGCATTATAGGAAAACCATATGTGTATTTCTAACTTCCTATTATTTAAACATTACCAAATCTCCTAAAAAAATTCTCTCTCTCCTAAGTCATAAATCTCTTTCCAAATTTTAAAATTGTTTAATATATCATAGATTATAAAAAGGTAACAAATGATATTTCAAATAATAATATCGATAGAGTGCTCAGGTGGTGTTAAAAGAAGGTACGTATATGTAACCATATTGTTCATCTATGTAACAGTTGGTACATATGCGTAACAGCTATGTTATATATATGTAACAGTTGTGTTACGTATATGTACCATTATTGTTCATCTTGTTACGTAATTGTTCAACGGTTAAATTTGGTTTTCTTAAATTCTATATCGTCACTCTCACAATAGAAACATGAATCTTGATTGTTACACAATAAAACTATACTAAAAGTAAATAATAAATTAAAGTTAAAGCTAAATTTAACTTCCAAACATGCTATTCTTCATGATTGGTGATGACAATTGAAAACATTAGAAATATATTAGTCCTCCTAATAAACTAAAATAATGAATCATTTTATACATATGTGTAGTATCGATGTTACGTATATGTAACAATAGTGTCACTTGTATGTGAAAACAACACAGAGGTACATATATGTAACAATAGAGTTACATATATGTAACAACAATATTACATATGCATCGTTATATAAACATTACAATAATAGAGTTACATATACGAAAACAACACAGAGGTACATATATGTAACAATAGAGTTACGTATATGTAACAACAATGTTAAATATACATCGTTATGATAAAATTAAAAACCGTAATGTTCTTCGTGTCCGTCTTTCTCAAACGATCAAAGGGTCAAACACTCGAACGATTCTCCTCCTATCTCCTTCACTTTTCGCCACCGCATCTCCGTTGCCTCCAGCCTCCGGTCCACCGTCGTATCGGAGTCTCTAAGTGGTTAGCATCATTGCCGTCGAACACTCGATTAAAGCCCTAAAACCCTGAATGGCAAGAAGAAGAACCTGCGTCCTTCACAACGACCCAAACTTGACTTGCTGACCCGACCCACGCCCTCCACAACCCCACCGACGGCACCCTCCATAACCCCATCGACAACACCATAACGACAGAGCCTCACGAGTCACAAGTCCCTGCTTCCTGCGTCCCCCACAACTCCATCGACCTGCAGCCCTGACTAATTCATTCGTTGTGGTTCTTGATGAGGAGCAGAAACTATCTTCAAAATTTGTTTAATTGAATCAATATATGATGATTTGATATAACAAATTCAAATTGAGAGTGAGAAAAGGAAGGGATTTAGTCAAATATATAAATACCATAAATATGTTAATTGCAAGATTACAAAAATACCCTTTTTTAATAAAATAAAAACATATATATTAAAAATCTATGATTGGTTGAAAGTGGTTTTCATGGTTTTCAATTATAAATGTGGTTTTCATTTGATCCCTCCTCTCTCTCTCTCTCTCTCTATATATATATATATATATATATATATATATATATATATATATAGGAAAGTTCCCCTAAGAATAATTTTTTTCCTGAGAAATCTAAGAAGCATTTATAGCCACTAATTACATGTTAAGGACATTTCCAGTATTTAAATCAAATATAGGAATAAAAGGGCATTATGGTAATTTAACAATATAAAATAGAAAAACACAAAATTACGGTTTCGAAACCCATCATCTTCTGTCTATTCCTCTCCTGCATCGTCATTTCATAATCGAAATCAAGTAAGTTCTTCAAATTATTTGTGAAATCCATTAAATTATTGAAGTTATAGTACTGATTCTATGTTTTTTATTGAAAAACAGAATCAAAACGACCTAAAATGAAGAAGAAATCGATGATTCATAGCGGCGGTAGGTGTCTTGAATTTAATTACAAATTCGATTAATATGTGTAGTGAATACTAAATTTCAAACCGAGGTTCATATATGTACTACATTCTAAACTTGATTTGTTGCATTGTTTGTTTATATAAGATTATTGAAATTGATGTGTTGTGATATTCATATATGTACTGCATTTTATCCTTCATTATAACATTAATATATATTGAAATTGGGTTATTATGTTTCCAAGTCGATTCATCTATCATTAATGTACTGCATTATAATTTCAAATGGATTTTAATATATGTACTGTATTCTAAACTTGATTTGTAATTTTATAAGTATGAACATAGATTTTCTATCATTAATGTACTGCATTATACTTTCAAATGGATTTTAATATATGTACTGTATTCTAAACTTGATTTGTAATTTTATAAGTATGAACATAGGTTTATCATAAATATGCTGTATTCTTGGTATTATAAAATTGGTTGTACCTGTACATGCATGAACACCATTATGTACTTGTACATCACATTTTATGCTGTATTTCAACAGATATGTATTATATTCTAAACATCTCATGCACATATCATGTTATATGCACTATACGCATTATAACATTGATATTTATTGAGATTGTGTTATTATGTTTCCAGATAGTACAAAGTATGAACATGGATTTATTACACTATATGCACATGTTGTGCTGTATTTCAACAGATATGTACTATATTCTAAAATCTCATGCACATCTTGTTATCGTGTGCTGTATTTCAACAGATATGTAGTATCATTTTAGGTAGGTTTTAATGTTATAGGTTAGATTTGTGTGTTGCACATGTACTATATTATTTACAAAAACAGTGATGCAATTGCTAATGTTATAAACTATCTACAGCTATTGTTATATCAGAGCAGACTGTTTCAGATGATGATTTTGAAAAACCATTGAAATCACTAAAACAGTCTGTATTTATGAAAGGCTCACGAATACAAGCAAGGCATTAAAACCATTTGTCGAATTTGAAGAAAACAATAGACTACGGATACGAAACCCACCAAAAAACCTTTGTGATTTAATTGAGAGCTTAACTAAAGGACAACAAAAGGCTGTTGAAGATATGGGATTTGGGAGCATAAACTCTTACTGCATAAAATGTCTACCTTCTAACCTAGCATATTGGTTGCTATCAAACTATGATCCTGACACAAACAACTTGAATGTCGGTTCACACGTTATAAAGATAACATGGGAACTAATGCATGAAGTTGTTGGAATTCCAATGGGAAAGGTAAAAGTAACTGAAATCAATAAGCCTACAGGAAGAGATCCAGTTGTAACAGAATTTAAAAGTCAATTTCATAGTATTCGTTTGCCTTCTGTAGCTAAAGTTATTAAAAAAGTCAAATCATCCAATTATTCAGGACGGTTATTCTAAATCAACTTCCTAGTAGTATTTGTTACAGTTTTGTTGAGGATGACACAAGGATCAAAAGTAAACATGGAGTTTCTCATATCATTAGTAAAAGGAAGAGACATAAAATCATTGGATTGGTGTTCATATATAATAATATGTTTGAACAAAACAAAAAGAAAATGGAATGGAATTCAGCACTGTAACACCCGTATTTTGAAGGGAATAAAAGGACAAAAGAGAAAGAAAAAGAATAAAATGAAAGTCAACCCCAAAGTTGAGGGACCAAAAGTGTTAAAGAGCACAAAAGTAATAAAAGTTGGTAAAAAGGTGGCATGGCCGCCCATTTCACCCTGCACAAACACTCTCATTTGGTTTTTAGAGAGAGAAACAGTAGAGACTTCGGATTTTAGAGAGAGAAAGAGGAAGAATTCGAATTCAAGGTAAGAATTAGTGTTTTTAAGTTGTGTTTTGGCTAAGAAACCGAAAGTATGTGTTCTTATGTGTGTGTTTATGTGTTCGGGTGTGTTTATTTGGGTTTTATAGGTGTTGAAACTGTAGCAAACGGGTTTTTGAAGAAGTCATACCCGAGAGACTGCTAAGGTGAGTTTCTAGATCCCTTTTTTACATGTTTTATACGATTTTTGGGGCTGGAAATACATGTATGTATGTTTTTATAAGGTTGGGTATTATACCCGTATGTTCATATGCATGTGTATGTAGGACGGGTATGTTTTGGGAAGATGTATGGTTATGAATATGTTAAGTTCATGCTTAGAATGGTATGTGAATGCTAGAACTAAGTGATGTATGTTTGGGACTAAAAACAATTTAAAATATGTGAACAGGCTGCTAATATGCCTATACAAGGCTCATAAGTCTGAACAGTCCTTATACTCCCAAAATTATGACAGAAATTTAAGTGTTGGGGCTTATGCTCCCCAACAGTGCTCATGTGCCTAAAATTTAGAACTTAGAAAACTAAGTACAGGTTAATGAGTCTGAATAGTGCTAATACGCCTGAACTTTATGCCTTAGGAAAATTATAAGGTAATATGCCCAAATAGTGGTCTTATGCCTGAAAGTATGACTTAGAAACTAAGTATAGGGTAATATGCCTGAATAGTACTCATATGCCTAAATTCTGAAAAACTAAGTGTAGGGTGATGAGCCTAAACAGTGCTCTTGTGCCTGAAATAATGACTAAGTATAGGGTGATGAGCCTAAACAGTGCTCTTGTGCCTGAAATAATGACTAAGTATAGGGTGATGAGCCTAAATAGTGCTCTTACGCCTGGAATTATTTTCTAAGTGTAAGGTGATATGACCCAACAGTGCTCATGCGCCTGAACAACTCATACGCCTAAAATGAAAAAGTTTCCAAGTGTAGGCTAGTGAGCCTACATAGTGGTGAAAAGCCCGAACAGGGCTCTTACGCCCAAACACTTAGAAATTTTTTACAGGATTTTTCTGGGAATTTGGGTTTTAGGGTTTGACCGAGGTTGACCAAGGGCTATTTAATGATGATGTTTTATACATGAAATAATGATTAATGATTAACCCTTGTTATTATTACTGATATTATTATCAGTAGTTTATTATTATTAGCAATATTATTATTATCATTTTAATATTGTTAATATGAAATGGCATGATGAAGGATGATTAAAATTTAACGAAGAGTATAATCATTAATAAGTAAAATATTAATGATGAAGAAAATGGAACGTAAATGAATAAGTAGAGGTTTGCAAGCAAATGTATGGAGGTGCACACCCCTGGCAGGTGTTAGCTCAACTATGTTGCGGGTTAGCTACCCATTATGCATACAGGGTCAGTCTTTGAGATTGACAATGGGTGAGCAACTCTGTGTTGCAAAAGACCAAAAGACTTGCAACCCTTGAGATTTCTAATGGGTGAGTGACTTTGTGTTGCAAAAGACCGAAAGTCTTGCAATCCTTGAGATTGATAATGGGTGAGCAACTCTGTGTTGCAAAAGACCGAAAGTCTTGCAATCCTTGAGATTGCTAATGGGTGAGCGACTTTGTGTTGCAAAAGACCGGAAGAATAATGGTAAAAGTATGAATTGAACGAATGATGAGGATAATAATAATAATTATTATCTGTAAGTATGAAGGATGTATGCTCACGAATGAAATATCATAATAAAGTACAGAATGGGATCCTCGTCATTCGACCTCAGTAATCATGGCTGTGTGCCATGAAGAGGGTAAAGCCTGACGGGATCTAGATGATAAATGAATGATAATGAATTATGATGAATGAACGAAAGCTAACGAATGAAATGAAAGATAATAAAAATATTATCTACGTGTACGTATAATGTGTGAGCATGTACGAAAGTATAGCATGATTTGAAAAAGTAAAGTAAAGTATTTTCATTACAAAACTAGAACTCACTCAGCATCACTGACTTTTATGTATTTTCCAGTTGGCAGGTAAACGATGCTGAGGATGGCACACTGAGATGGCTACTCGGCGAGACAAGACTAACATCCATTCATGTTTTGACGATACTGTTGTTTTGTAATTTATTGAACTAATCTTTTGTAACTCATAAACTACAATGTATTGCTTAACAACAGTATTACTAATGAAATAAATGGTTTTGCTAAACAAATTCCGCTGCTTAAATTTATAATATGCAATGTCTTATGTAATTATTGTTGTGAATGACCAACTGTGAGGTCTCCGGGAACCGGGCCTTACAAGTTGGTATCAGAGCCATAGTTTAAGTAAAACGGGTAAATTTTCAAAATAAACCTAAACTTAAACTAAAAATGGGACAGAAAGAGGGATGTCAGCCCGAGTAGCTACGTGCCATCAGGTATTTCTTTTCTTAAAAGTTAACTGGTATTATGTGCGTGTGCTATTTGACTTATGTGATCATAGTAGATTTAGATACTGATGAAGTCAGGATAGGAAGTGCTTGGGGTGTGAAAAGTAAAGTAAGTGGCTAATCACAACTGGCCACTGTAATTAGGGACTTACTATACTTGACATAAACTAAGCCATTACCTTGAATGACTGTGTTAGTGTTTGAATCTTATAGTGCTTAGGAAAATGGCTGGAAAAAACCTTCTAAAGCTTCTAGAGGTAGAGGTAGACCGCGTGTGACTAGGAGCAGTGCTAAAGCTGCTGAGACGACCCATGAGAACCCTGAGGTTCCTGACCAGACTGAAGGAAATGAGAATGCCAGCCTGAATGCCTCAGCTAGGGAGACGATTGCTGATGAGGTACACCAGATCCTGCAGGCAGTTATGCCATCTGTAGTGACTGATGTTATTCAAGCGGTGAGGAACGAGGAGAGAAAGGAGAAAGAGGACAGGAGGGAGTCGACTGGGAAGGAAAGCAAGGGAGGAGAGGAACGACCGGATCCTGAGAAAGTAGTATCTAATGAGGAAGAGGATGTTGTAGTAGGGGTGACGAATAAGGGATGCAGTTACGGGGCATTTCAGAGGTGCAAGCCCCCGACCTTTGATGGTAATGGCGATGCTGCTGCTACTCACCGCTGGGTGAGGGAGATGGAGGCAGTGCTAGAGATCAGTGAGTGTCGCGAAGATCAAAAGGTGAAGTTTGTGACTCACTCTTTTGCCGACTCGGCATTGTGTTGGTGGGACAATATTGTCCAAGCTGAGGGTAATAGAGCCATCGGGAAGATGCGATAGAAGGAACTGAAGCAACTAGTGATGGAGGAGTTCTGTCCTCATAGGGAACTCGACAGGATTGAGAGGGAGTTCCTGCAACTTGAGGCAGGGACCATGACCCATCAACAGTACACCGTAAAATTTAATGAGATGGCAAGACTGGTGCCGGATCAGGTGACGCCGGTATCTCGAAAGATTAACCGTTATATTCAGGGACTACCGGCCGACATTCGCAGACACATGATCGCTGCTAGACCGAGCACCTTTAGGTCGACAGTGGATCTGGCTGGGAGGCTCTACAATGAAAGGGAAGTGACGGTGGTGGAAGTGAAGAAGACCGGTGGTGGTGACCGGAGTTGGAATGGAAAAAGGTTTAGGTGGGGTGGTTTCACCCCGAACAACAAGAAGATGAGAATGGATGACCGTAGGGTGGGGTCATCAAGCTCGGGGCCCAAAAGGTGTGGCAAGTGCGGGAAGGAGCATACAGGTGAGTGTAGGCTGGGGCTCAAGGTGTGTTTCAAGTGCGGGAAACCAGGCCACATCTACAAAGACTGTAAGGCGCTGAGGTGTTATACCTGCGGTGAGGAGGGCCATATGAGCAAGGACTGTAGGAGGCCGAGGGCAGAGAGTTCCGGGGCAAAGAAGACGGCCGGGACTGAAGGGCAGAAGGCAAGTGCCAGAGCTTTCACCATGACCAGGGAGGAGGCTAGGACGGATGCCGATGTTGTGTCAGGTATGTTTCTAGTAGATCAAACTCTTGCTTCTGTGTTATTTGATTCTGGTGCTAGTAGGAGTTTTATTTCTACCAAATTCTATGCTAAACTGCCTGTTAGTAGTAAATGCATTGACGAGCCCTTTGACGTAGAAACTGCTATTGGTAAGTCCACTAGAGTTACTGATGTGATAAAGGACTGTGCCATGGAATTAGAAGGTCATAGGTTTGCTGCTAGGTTGCATGTGATGCCCCTAGGTGGATTTGATGTAGTACTAGGGATGGATTGGTTAGCTACCCACGAGGCGAATATCGTATGTCGTAAGAAAATGATTAGACTGACGGCGCCTGACGGAAGTCCGGTGACAATATATGGCGATCGGGTGATGACGATTCCAAAAGTAATTTCGATGACGGTGGCGGGAAAGTGCATGAGACGTGGATGTAGTGCTTATTTGGCCTACGTGAAAGATGTGGACACGCCGACACCCCAATTGTCCGATGTGCCGGTGGTGCGTGACTTTCCCGATGTATTTCCAGAGGACCTATCAGGTGTGCCACCAGATCGCGAAATTGAATTTCAAATTGACTTGATACCCGGTGCCCAACCTGTCGCCAAGGCACCGTATCGATTAGCTCCGACTGAAATGAAGGAGTTAATGGAGCAACTACAAGAATTGCTCGATAAGGGTTTCATCAGACCTAGTATCTCTCCTTGGGGTGCTCCGGTCTTATTCGTGAAAAAGAAGGATGGTAGCATGAGAATGTGTATCGACTACCGTGAGTTGAACAAATTGACGATAAAGAATCGGTATCCGTTACCGAGGATTGACGACTTGTTCGACTAGCTCCAGGGTGCCAGTTGGTTCTCGAGGATAGATCTTCTATCTGGCTACCATCAATTGAAAGTGAGGGAGCAGGACATTCCTAAAACAGCTTTTCGTACGCGTTATGGACACTATGAGTTTCTAGTTATGTCCTTTGGTTTAACCAACGCGCCAGCTGCTTTTATGGATTTGATGAATCGGGTGTGCCGGCCGATGTTAGATAAATCGGTGATTGTGTTCATCGATGATATCCTGATTTATTCAAGGAGCGAAGAAGAGCACGCCGGTCATATTCGGGAAGTGGTGGAAACTCTGAGAAGGGAGAAACTGTATGCTAAGTTCTCCAAGTGTGCTTTTTGGCTACACGAGGTGCAATTTCTGGGTCACGTGGTAAATGCAGAGGGAATCAAGGTGGACCCAGCAAAGGTGGAGGCCGTAATGCAATGGAAGTCTCCTAAGATGCCATCCAAAATTCATAGCTTCTTGGGATTGGCGGGCTACTACAGGAGATTTATTCAAGACTTCCCCAAGATAGCCTCACCTTTGACGAAATTGACTTGCAAGGACGTGAAGTTCATATGGGGGCGAGAACAGGAGGATGCCTTCGAGGAGTTGAAGATGAGATTAACACAAGCTCCTGTCTTGACATTGCCCGAGGGAAATGACGACTTAGTGGTCTATTCGGATGCATCTTATTCTGGGCTAGGTTGCGTGTTGATGCAACGTGGAAGGGTAATATCTATGCATCTCGACAACTGAAGATCCACGAAGTCAACTATCCCACGCACGATCTAGAACTGGCCGCGGTGGTTTTCGCGTAGAAGATTTGGCGACACTATCTATACGGGACTAAGTGCACCATCTTCACAGACCACAAAAGCTTGAAGTACTTTTTCGAGCAGAAAGATCTAAACATGAGGTGGAGGCGATGGTTGGAGCTCATAAAGTACTATGATTGCGAAATCCATTACCATCCGGGCAAGGCCAACGTGGTGGCAGATGCCCTTAGCCGAAAAGAAAGGCCTGAGCCGATCCGGGTTAAGGCTTATCAGCTGATTATGACCTCCGATGTGATGACACAGATTAAGGAGTTCCAAGACGAGGCTTTGAAAGAAGATCGTCTTAACTCCGAAAGGATGAGACGTCTAGTCACGGAATTGGGCGAGAACACTCTTGGTGTTAAGACCCGATTCGGGCGAATGTGGATTCCTCGATACGGAGATCTACGTGGGAAGATTATGGACGAAGCCCATAAGACTCAATACTCCATCCATCCCGGTGCTACCAAAATGTATCACGATATGAAGAAAGATTACTGGTGGCCGGGCATGAAACGTGACGTTGTGGAGTACGTGAGTAAGTGCCTTACTTGCCTACAAGTGAAGGCGGAACATCAGAAACCATACGGGAAAATCCAACCGTTGGACATACCCGAATGGAAGTGGGAACACATCACCATGGACTTCATTACTAAGCTACCTCGCACATCGAGGGGATGCGATACTATTTGGGTGTTTGTCGACCGACTAACAAAGAGTGCCCACTTCCTACCGATCCGCGAGACGTATTCATCCGAAAGATTGGCGGATCTGTTCATCAAGGAGATCGTAGCTCGTCATGGCATTCCGGTGTCTATCGTGTCGGATCGTGACACCCGGTTTACATCGAAGTTTTGGAGAAGATTCCATGATGCCATGGGGACGAGGCTACACATTAGTACAGCCTATCATCCTCAGACGGACGGTCAGTCTGAGAGGACGATACAGATGCTCGAGGATATGCTTCGAGCATGCGTGATCGATTTTGGAGGAAGTTGGGACGATCACTTACCGTTAGTAGAATTCTCATACAACAACTGTTATCATGCCAGTATTGGCATGCCACCCTACGAGATGCTATACGGTAGGAGATGTAGGACGCCCGTATGTTGGGGGGACATTGGGCAGAAAGAGTTAGGAGGTATTGAGGTGATCGAAGCTACGAAAGAGAAGTTGGAAAGGATCAAAGCCTTCATGAAGGCGGCGAAGGATAGACAAAAGTCGTATGCTGACAAGAGGCGAAGACCAATAGAGTTCAAGGTTGGCGACCGAGTCATGTTGAAGGTCTCACCTTGGAAAGGGATCATCCGATTCAGGAAATGAGGTAAGCTAAGCCCAAGATATATAAGACCTTTCCGAATCATCGCACGAGTAGGGGAGGTAGCCTATCGACTTGAACTACCAGATGAGTTAAGTGGAATCCATCCCACATTCCATGTATCTCATCTGAGAAAGTGCTTAGCTGATGAAGATATGATTGTTCCGCTGGAGGATATTGAAGTAGACGAACGGCTCAATTACGTAGAGCAACCAGTGGCAATCATTGATCGTAAAGAAAAGAAGTTAAGGAATAAAGTGGTTCCCCTTGTGCGTCTACAGTGGAAGCATAGGAAGGAATCCGAGTCTACATGGGAGACTGAAGAGGAGATGAGACAACATTACCCACATCTGTTTGAGGAATAACAGGTTTCGGGGACGAAACCTATATAAAGGGGATGGACTTGTAACACCCGTATTTTGAAGGGAATAAAGGGCAAAAGAGAAAGAAAAAGAATAAAATGAAAGTCAACCCCAAAGTTGAGGGACCAAAAGTGTTAAAGAGCACAAAAGTAATAAAAGTTAGTAAAAAGGTGGCATGGCCGCCCATTTCACCCTGCACAAACACTCTCATTCGGTTTTTAGAGAGAGAAACAACAGAGACTTCAGATTTTAGAGAGAGAAAGAGGAAGAATTCGAATTCAAGGTAAGAATTAGTGTTTTTAAGTTGTGTTTTGGCTAAGAAACTGAAAGTATGTGTTCTTATGTGTGTGTTTATGTGTTCGGGTGTGTTTATTTGGGTTTTATAGGTGTTGAAACTGTAGCAAACGGGTTTTTGAAGAAGTCATACCCGAGAGACAACTAAGGTGAGTTTCTAGATCCCCTTTTTACATGTTTTATACGATTTTTGGGGCTGGAAATACATGTATGTATGTTTTTATAAGGTTGGGTATTATACCCGTATGTTCATATGCATGTGTATGTGGGACGGGTATGTTTTGGGAAGATATATGGTTATGAATATGTTAAGTTCATGGTTATGAATATGTTAAGTTCATGCTTAGAATGGTATGTGAATACTAGGACTAAGTGATGTATGTTTGGGACTGAAAACAATTTAAAATATGTGAACATGCTGCTAATACGCCTATACAAGGCTCATAAGTCTGAACAGTCCTTATACTCCCAAAATTATGACAGAAATCTAAGTGTTGGGGCTTATGCTTCCCAACAGTGCTCATGTGCCTGAAATTTAGAACTTAGAAAACTAAGTACAGGGTAATGAGTCTGAATAGTGCTAATACGCCTGAACTTTATGCCTTAGGAAAATTATAAGGTAATATGCCCAAATAGTGCTCTTATGCCTGAAAGTATGACTTAGAAACTAAGTATAGGGTAATATGCCTGAATAGTACTCATATGCCTGAATTCTAAAAAACTATGTGTAGGGTGATGAGCCTAAACAGTGCTCTTGTGCCTGAAATAATGACTAAGTATAGGGTGTGTCACACCCCCGCTGATAGCGGAAGCACGGGGAATGCGAGCTAGACGGGATCGTCATAACACATGGTATAGATAGAGTAGCAATAATAATATGATGACAAGAGTGTCATGACGATACCCGAACACAATTGGAGACTTGTGTCGTGTATAATCAATGTTCACGATAGCATAGCCATAAACATAACATAAAATGATCACATAATCATTGATAGCAACTTGCATTGTAAATTCCCATAACTCGGGAACAAGTGTACAATGTACAAGTTTGAGCAACCAAGATGTTCCAAAGATTAATGTTTACAAATGCTTAATTCTCCAAAATATGTCCTAGGGTCTCCTCTAAAAGGCAGTGCTCCTAGGACTTCAATTACCTTGATCACCTGAAAAGAAACGCTCAAAAAGGTCAACATAATTGTTGGTGAGCTTCGCAGGTTTTAAGTAATAAAAGATGTTAAGATGAGAACAGTAGGTAAGTTTAATAAAGTTATCACGACTACACTTATGTGCAGGCGGTTTACCGTTTATAAATAGCTACAGCCAAACCTAGTCATCGGTTCCACACGGGAATTGATGGCTGTAAGAAAGGTTTTCTCGAAAAAGAAAATAATTTATAAAGACGTAGCAAGATCCACACAGCGCATACGTATAGGTCACAACCAAACCAGTCCTTAGGTCCCAATACCGGGATTAATGGTTGTAATGGATGATCGGCTTAGAGGAAACACACAGAGGAACCACACAGAAGAACCACACAGCCGAGAGCATCCAAGGTTAAAGGCATCCAACAAGTAATAAACATGACGTAGCAGGATACACATAGCGCATACGTATAGGTTACAACCAAACCAGTCCTTAGGTCCCAATACCGGGATTAATGGTTGTACTGAGAGATCCACACAGAAGCCCCACACAGAAGTCCCACACAGAAGTCCCACACAGCCAAATAGTATCACCAAACAAGTAGCATTTACAGGTGACATCACATAACACTTAGCATCAAGTAATAGCACGCAGTAGCAACTTAGCATAGAATCACATTCAACATTTTATGCCTTAGTCAATCAGATCATCCCGTAACCCAGTTTAAGCGCATTCTTAGCATACCGGTGATGCTTATATATAGGGTTCCCCGCAGCGTTCCCACCACATCCATGATATACCTAGAACGATGCCTAAACCAGCTACTTGACATCTGATTGACCTTAGCATCAATGTGTCAACATCCAACAAGTAAGCAAGGTGAGTTAACCATAGAGTTACAGCAGATTTCCACTAAGGAAGATGCTTGAAAATATGTTAAGTAAGCGAGCGTTCTCTTCCCCCAAGTTAGAAATTGTTTAAAAGTTATATAAGCGTAAAAAGGGGCCACGAAACTCACAGAGCAGATGATAAGCACGTGTGATGAATATTCCCAACGGTAGGATGCTATGAACAGTCAAACACCTATTGACAGTTACTGACAAGCATTAATAATAAGCATAAAGTATAAGATGATGTTCAATAGGTTCGGGCAGTTTCGGTTCGGTCGTGGGTAGCACACACAAGCAGGCATACACATATCAGACCTTATGTAGGTCTAAGTACTAAGAATAGTCCCAAATGGATTGTCGGTGGTCGTAAAAGGTTAGGTTATTTTGTATGGAAATAGTTTGTGTCTGTTGATAGCGTTGACTTTAATCTTTGTGGTCAAGATATGACGCTCTTATTGATGTTACCTTATCATCATAAGACCTCCAGAAAGGGGAATTCCCACACACACTCACACATCATCAATCACACAATGATTCCATTCACACGACAAGAATAGACGCACGACTGGACACTCCATTCGCGCGAATTAATTCTCAGTCGTGCGAATCATCTTCATTCGCACGATTGAATCCTCATTCGTGCGACTAAGCACTCGGTCGTACCACACAACACTCATTCGTACGATTCAACATCCATACGCACAAATCAACATCTATTCGTACGAATCAGATTCATTCGTACGACTGAACCTCCATCCGTGCGACTAAACCCTTAATCGTACGATACACACTCAATCGCATGCATTCCATCGCATAGACTCAATCGCATAGAACACTCAGTCGCATGACTCAGTCGTACGACTCACCCAGTCGTACAGCTCAGTCGTACGATAGACTCAGACGCATGGACTCGGTCGTACGACTCACCCAGTCGCACGGCTCAGTCGCATGACAGACCCAGTCGCCCTGTACAGCAGGTCGCGACTGCTGAAGTGCAGAGCAGCATCCCACTGCTCCGAGCACGGGTTTTATGCACCAAGAACCTGCAGAAACGTTTGCCTAACGTGTCTAAGCAAGAAACACACTCGGAGACGCAACACACAAGCCCACGCGACCTCTTGTGCTCGGATGAACCCGAGCACCCGAAACCCTAGAAAACGCAGAAGTGAAATCGAGCAAGAAACGGGTCAAACGAGGTTATCTACCTGCTAGGAGTGAGTATTCAAGATGATAACCAAGATTTGACGGTGAAAACGTGACAAACGGACCCGATTTCGGTGCTAGTTCGAGAGAGGGTGAAGAAGATGAAGAAGAAGCGATGAAGGTGAAGATGATGTGAAGAATGGCTGGGAAATGGGTATTTATAGCCAGCCTGGTTTGGCTATTTGTCAAGTTTAGTCCCTGCACTTAGCTCCCGAATCGCCAAACTTGATTCGGTTGAAAACGTCGTAAATACGCGCGTTATACTAATTATAAGGATGTGTTTAATGTTGTTTATATTATATAACATATTATAATTAACGGTGTCGGTTGTGATATTCATGAGCATTTGGATGATGAAGTTGCAATTAATGGTATCCCGACTGTAAAAGAAAACCAAACGAGTATGATGTTCTTCACAAATAGTTTATGGAGGTGACAAATGAATGCTCTAAGAATAGTTAACGAAGTTTCATGTCAAATGACGGACCTTGAAGTGACGGATGTCACAGTATCCCCCAGTTGAGAGAATTTCGTCCCGAAATTCAACTGGTGCTAGGTCCAAGAGCGTCATCCTTAAATAGATTTGAATACTTAAGTTTCATCTGATCTTCCCGTTCCCGTGTGAATTCTGGCCCTCACTTGGAGTCCCATCTCACGCGAACGATCAGTATCTTGCTGCGCCTTAAGCGTTTGACCTTTCGGTCCACGATCTCGATAGGTTCCTCAATGACATGAAGCTTTTCGTCGATCTTGATTTCCTCAATTTGTACGTGTAAGGACTCATCCGCTAATCACTACTTGAGGTTCGACACGTGAAAAGCATCATGTACACTGCTGTGTTCTTGTGGCAACCTCAATCGGTAAGCCACCGGACCGATTCTTTCTGTAATCTCAAATGGTCCTACGTATCGAGGGGCTAACTTTCCTTTTTTTTTTCAAATCGTACAATCCCCTTCCAGGGAGACACTTTAAGTAAAATGTGATCTCCAACATTGAATTCTAGAGGCTTCCGACGGTTGTCGGCATAGCTCTTTTGGCGATCTCTTGCAGCCCTTAGTCTATCTTTGATTTGGAAGATCTTGTCAGTTGTCTCTTGAATGATTTCTGGGCCTGTAAGCTAGCTCTCACCAACTTCAACCCAACAAACTAGGGGTCTACATTTCCCCCGTACAATTCCCCAAATGGGGCGCATCCAATGCTTCTATGATAGCTATTGTTGTAGGAGAACTTTATCAATGGTAGACGAGTGTCCCCACTACCACCAACATCGATTACACAAGCTCTGAGCATATCTTTCAACGTTTGTATAGTTCGTTCACTCTGGTCATCTGTTTATGGGTGAAAGGCGGTACTCATATCTAATCGAGTGCCCATCGCTTTTTGTAGTGTTTGCCAAAATCGTGAAGTGAATCGACTGTCTCGGTCGGATATGATTGACACCGGCACACCGTGCCGTGTCACGACCTCTTTAATGTATAACCTTGCCAACCTTTCCATCTTGTAATCCTCCCGGATCGGTAAGAATTGAGCGGACTTCGTCATCCGATCCACCACGACCCATATCGAGTCGTGCCCGCTACTTGTTCTAGGGAGTTTGGTAGTGAAATCCATAGTTATGTTCTCCCATTTCAACTCGGGAATTTCAGGTTGCTATGATAGTCCCGATGGTTTTTGATGTCCAGCCCTAACTTTCGAGCACGTCAAGCATCACCTTACATACATAGCAATGTCTCTCTTCATGCCTGGCCACCAGTATAGATCCTTAAGATCGTGATACATACTGCACCAGGATGAACAGAATATCGTGTCTTGTGCGCTTCCTCCATGATTAGGGTACGAACATCTCTCCAAATGGGTACCCATATGCGATCCATGAAGTACTGTATGCCATCATCCTTACAATTCGTCTGTTTGTCTAACTCTTAGAACTCTTCTCTCGCGAGGTTTTCTTCTCTCAATGCTTCCTTTTGTGCAAGTTGGATCCGAGCTTTCAAGTTCGTCTGAATAGTCAATCCCAAAGCTCGAGCACGTAGTGATTTCACGCGCTCTTTACGACTTAGGGCGTCAGCCACCACATTTGCTTTCCCCCAATCAACTTCTGGTCTTTCTGAGTCATCAAGGTTGACGGTTTGGCAACCTTTGAGAAATTTGCAATGAAGTGACGATAGTATCCAGCCAATCCTAAGAATGCCATGTCTTTGAAGATGTCTAGGGTGTATCCCATCTCTTCACTGCCTCAATTTTGCCGGGATCTACATGAATCCCGTTCTCGTTAACCGCATGCCCCAAAAATTTCGCTTCTCGAAGCCAAAACTCGCACTTCGAGAGTTTAGCGAAAAGTTTCTCTTCTTGTAACCAACTCAGTATGGTCCGAAGATGTTCCTTAGGGTCTTATTTCAATCGAGAGTAGGTAGGTATATCGTCTATAAATACGATCACGAACTTATCCAAATAAGGTCTGCATACTCGGTTTATCAGGTCCATGAACACAGCTGGTTCGTTAATCAGTCCGATCGCATGACTAAGAACTCATATTGCCCATAACGCGTCCTGAATGCTGTGTTCGGTATGTCATCCTTGAAACTCTCAGTTGATGATATCCAGGACGGAGATCGATCTTGGAGAAATATGAAGCTCCTTGTAACTTGGTCAAATAAGTCATCGGTTCTTCACAGTCAACTTGTTCAACTCGCGAAAATCGATGCACATGCGGAGCGACCCGTCTTTCTTTTTGACAAATAGGACCGGTGCTCCCCATGGCGAATGACTCAGTCGAATAAAACCCTTCCCTAGTAGTTCCTGTAATTGGTTAGATATTCCTTGTATTGCAGACGGCGCTAACTGATACAGTGCTTTTGCTACCGGCGTAGCTCCAGGAACTAACTCCATACGAAATCCCACCTGTCGTGGAGGAGGTAATCCTGACCAACACCCTCGGCTCCGTTTTTCGATAACCAATCCATTCCCACAATCCCCAACTCGAAAGGTATTATGTCTATGTCAAAGGCATGGTTCTCCAATATCCTAGAGCACTCTCTAAATTCTCATCTGCTAGTACACCCTACCGTTGGCCATTTCTACAGGGAAGCTAGTCTCTAGTCTACTACCAAGGCAAGTGTGTGTACAAAATCGAAAGATATGAAACTATTGTCTGCTCCAGTACCATTCAATTTGAAGACGAAGGGGTGGTTGAGCAAAATACGTACCTGTATTAACATTCGGGTCCTGACGGGCGCCATTTGCTCCGTTAACGTATGCACGTCCTCTGGCAGCACTTCTTTGGTTCCCTTGGCCTGGGTTGCCAGCTATGGCCATCACTTGGTGCTGGTTATTCCCTTGTTGACCCGGTGCCCTATTCAGTCTGGGGCACGTGTTCCGGTAGTGACCAAGACCTCCACACTTATAACAAGCTCTGGCATTCCCGACTGGGTTAACCGCGTTGATGTGTGTCACCAGGTTCGGTGCAACTCTACAATCTCTCGCTAGGTGCCCCGGGCGCCTACAGTTCGCACACGACCGACACGGCATTATTGGGGGGTGACGAAGGTTGCACCTGTCACATTTCGGGTGCGGGCCAGCATATTCTTTCTTTCCCTGAGTCATAGCCCCAAAATTTTGGGTCGTCTTGGCCTTCTTATCAAACCTTCTGGCGTTAGACCGGCTCGTTTCCCCAGCCTCCTTTCTCTTCTCTGTTCCTTGGTTATACTGATCATTAGTATCATTACTCCTGTGGAGTTGATGATTCTGAAGAGTGTCGCTCACTTGAGTCACTATAGTTGGAATCAGTGCGGCTAGATGCTGAGCGATCATAGCAGCTATATCAGGGTTTTCAGTTTCCTGGTTGTCGCCAGCTGGGGCGCCACCTGCTCTTGGTGATCTACCCCTACCTATGCCTTGTGGGGTCTCACCATCTTGGTTGGTACCACGTGTGACTCTTCGGGGCGGCATCTTCTAATCATAGAAAGATGTAAACATGTAAGCTTTAGTCACTTCTGAGATACATGTATGATTCCACTCATCAAGTTCCGATAACCCATGCTTTGGTCCATCAAGATCGTCACGTAACCCAGTTTAAGCACATTCTTAGTATATCGGTGATGCTTATATATAGGGTCCCCCGCAACGTTCCCACCGCATCCACGATATACCTTGAATGACACTTAAACCGTTTACATGACATCCTAATTTCCCTTAGCATAATCCCGATAAATAACATAATGTAATGTGTAGGGAGTATCATCACTCCTCTACATTTCTTGAAGTTCACCTTTATTCTAAGCATTTAATCAGCTCCTTAGTTACTGAATTGCTAAGGGGAGGAATGTTTCACGGAAAATAGGATCAATGTCGTGATTGGAAGTAGCATGAAGGCTCTAAATAGGACAGGACTTAAGTAATGGTAGGTGTTAGTAATGTTATGTTACCCTTAATAAAGCCTCACTAGGATTATGATCCTAGCACACCCTCGGATATAAAATAGCAACTAGTAATACTCGTGATCGTTACCTCATGGTAAGATTGGCCAGACTTCTCATGCACGGCGAATTGCAATTACGTGTGCACCCGTAACGGTAATTTGCCTTGCATGGTCACCCTAAGCTTCACTTACCCCAAGTTAACATCATAGTATTGTCCACATTCATCAAGCACAAATTAGGTATTGTCCTCATGTCCCTGAACCAATAGTATTCCAATAGTAGAATGTAATAGCAAGTAAACTCTAAGCACATAAGCATAATATATCTAATGATAGCTGCCTATCCTTCATACCTTGAGGATTTCAGGCATAACCAGGTTAGGGTCGGATTTAGTATCCGAGATCAAGCGCAATGTATGATCTGTGACGATCTTTTCGGGTCTACATACCCGAATTTGGTTATGATAACTTGGCGCGCAGAGGGAACGGAAGATCCAACAGGAAGCATCCCATAGGGGTCGAGCACAAGGGCTCAAACACAAAGTAAAAGATCGCATAACGGAAGGATAACCAAACACGTAAGGAGGAACACCTACAAGAGATATATAAATGCACACAAGCTTAAGCATGCAAATCTACATGAAGGTTCCTAGGTTATAGTCTAGGTCAAGTGTAATTGCCTAATTCTCTATAACCAATGGCTCTGATACCAGTCTGTCACACCCCCGCTGATAGCGGAAGCACGGGGAATGCGAGCTAGACGGGATCGTCATAACACATGGTATAGATAGAGTAGCAATAATAATATGATGACAAGCGTGTCATGACGATACCCGAACACAATTGGAGACTTGTGTCGTGTATAATCAATGTTCACGACAGCATAGCCATAAACATAACATAAAATGATCACATAATCATTGATAACAACTTGCATTGTAAATTCCCATAACTCGGGAACAAGTGTACAATGTACAAGTTTGAGCAACCAAGATGTTCCAAAGATTAATGTTTACAAATGCTTAATTCTCCAAAATATGTCCTAGGGTCTCCTCTAAAAGGCAGTGCTCCTAGAACTTCAATTACCTTGATCACCTGAAAAGAAACACTCAAAAAGGTCAACATAATTATTGGTGAGCTTCGCAGGTTTTAAGTAATAAAAGATGTTAAGATGAGAACAGTAGGTAAGTTTAATAAAGTTACCACGACTACACTTATGTGCAGGCGGTTTACCGTTTATAAATAGCTACAGCCAAACCTAGTCATCGGTTCCACACGGGAATTGATGGCTGTAAGAAAGGTTTTCTCGAAAAAGAAAATAATTTATAAAGACGTAGCAAGATCCACACAGCGCATACGTATAGGTTACAACCAAACCAGTCCTTAGGTCCCAATACCGGGATTAATGGTTGTAATGGATGATCGGCTTAGAGGAAACACACAGAGGAACCACACAGAAGAACCACACAGCCGAGAGCATCCAAGGTTAAAGGCATCCAACAAGTAATAAACATGACGTAGCAGGATACACATAGCGCATACGTATAGGTTACAACCAAACCAATCCTTAGGTCCCAATACCGGGATTAATGGTTGTACTGAGAGATCCACATAAAAGCCCCACACAGAAGTCCCACACAGAAGTCCCACACAGCCAAATAGTATCACCAAACAAGTAGCATTTACAGGTGACATCACATAACACTTAGCATCAAGTAATAGCACGCAGTAGCAACTTAGCATAGAATCACATTCAACATTTTATGCCTTAGTCAATTAGATCATCCCGTAACCTAGTTTAAGCGCATTCTTAGCATACCGGTGATGCTTATATATAGGGTTCCCCACAGCGTTCCCACCACATCCACGATATACCTAGAACCATGCCTAAACCAGCTACTTGACATCTGATTGACCTTAGCATCAATGTGTCAACATCCAACAAGTAAGCAAGGTGAGTTAACCATAGAGTTACAGCAGATTTCCACTAAGGAAGATGCTTGAAAATATGTTAAGTAAGCGAGCGTTCTCTTCCCCCAAGTTAGAAATTGTTTAAAAGTTATATAAGCGTAAAAAGGGGCCACGAAACTCACAGAACAGATGATAAGCACGTGTGATGAATATTCCCAACGGTAGGATGCTATGAACAGTCAAACACCTATTGACAGTTACTGACAAGCATTAATAATAAGCATAAAGTATAAGATGATGTTCAATAGGTTCGGGCAGTTTCAGTTCGGTCGTGGGTAGCACACACACAAGCAGGCATACACATATCAGACCTTATGTAGGTCCAAGTACTAAGAATAGTCCCAAATGGATTTTCGGTGGTCGTAAAAGGTTAGGTTATTTTGTATGGAAATAGTTTGTGTCTGTTGATAGCGTTGACTTTAATCTTTGTGGTCAAGCTATGACGCTCTTATTGATGTTACCTTATCATCATAAGACCTCCAGAAAGGGGAATTCCCACACACACTCACACATCATCAATCACACAATGATTCCATTCACACGACAAGACCAGACGCACGACTGGACACTCCATTCGCGCGAATTAATTCTCAGTCGTGCGAATCATCTTCATTCGCACGATTGAATCCTCATTCGTGCGACTAAGCACTCAGTCGTACCACACAACACTCATTCGTACGATTCAACATCCATACGCACGAATCAACATCCATTCAAACGAATCAGATTCATTCGTACGACTGAACCTCCATCCGTGCGACTAAACCCTTAATCGTACGATACACACTCAATCGCATGCATTCCATCGCATAGACTCAATCGCATAGAACACTCAGTCGCATGACTCAGTCGTACGACTCACCCAGTCATACAGCTTAGTCGTACGATAGACTCAGACGCATGGACTCGGTCGTACGACTCACCCAGTCGCACGGCTCAGTCGCATGACAGACCCAGTCGCCTTGTACAGCAGGTCGCGACTGCTGAAGTGCAGAGCAGCATCCCGTTGCTCCGAGCACGGGTTTTATGCACCAAGAACCTGCAGAAATGTTTGCCTAACGTGTCTAAGCAAGAAACACACTCGGAGACGCAACACACAAGCCCACGCGACCTCTTGTGCTCGGATGAACCCGAGCACCCGAAACCCTAGAAAACGCAGAAGTGAAATCGAGCAAGAAACGGGTCAAACGAGGTTATCTAAACAGTGCTCTTGTGCCTGAAATAATGACTAAGTATAGGGTGATGAGCCTAAATAGTGATCTTACGCCTGGAATAATTTTCTAAGTGTAAGGTGATATGACCCAACAGTGCTCATGCGCCTGAACAGCTCATATGCCTAAAATGAAAAAGTTTCCAAGTGTAGGCTGGTGAGCCTACATAGTGGTGAAAAGCCCGAACAGGGCTCTTACGCCCAAACACTTAGAAATTTTTTACAGGACTTTTCTGGGAATCTGGGTTTTAGGGTTTGACCGAGGTTGACCGAGGTTGACCAAGGGCTATTTAATGATGATGTTTTATACATGAAATAATGATTAATAATTAACCCTTGTTATTATTACTGATATTATTATCAGTAGTTTATTATTATTAGCAATATTATTATTATCATTTTAATATTGTTAAGTATGAAATGGCATGATGAAGGATGATTAAAATTTAACGAAGAGTATAATCATTAATATGTAAAATATTAATGATGAAGAAAATGAAACGTAAATGAATAAGTAAAGGTTTGCAAGCAAATGTATGGAGGTGCACACCCCTGGTAGGTGTTAGCTCAACTGTGTTGCGGGTTAGCTACCCATTATGCACATAGGGTCAGTCTTTGAGATTGACAATAGGTGAGCAACTCTGTGTTGCAAAAGACCGAAAGACTTGCAATCCTTGAGATTGCTAATGGGTAAGCAACTCTGTGTTGCAAAAGACCGAAAGTCTTGCAACCCTTGAGATTTCTAATGGGTGAGTGACTTTGTGTTGCAAAAGACTGAAAGTCTTGCAATCCTTGGGATTGACAATGGGTGAGCAACTCTGTGTTGCAAAAGACCGAAAGTCTTGCAATCATTGAGATTGCTAATGGGTGAGCGACTTTGTGTTGCAAAAGACCGGAAGAATAATGGTAAAAGTATGAATTGAACGAATGATGAGGATAATAATAATAATTATTATCTGTAAGTATGAAGGATCTATGCTCACGAATGAAATATCATAATAAAGTACAGAATGGGATCCTCGTCATTCGACCTCAGTAATCGTGGCTGTGTGCCATGAAGAGGGTAAAGCCTGACGGGATCTAGATGATAAATGAATGATAATGAATTATGATGAATGAAAGAAAGCTAACGAATGAAATGAAAGATAATAAAAATATTATCCACGTGTACGTATAATGTGTGAGCATGTACGAAAGTATAGCATGATTTGAAAAAGTAAAGTAAAGTATTTTCAATACAAAACTAGAACTCACTCAGCATCGCTGACTTTTATGTATTTTCCAGTTGGCAGGTAAACGATGCTGAGGATGGCACACTGAGATGGCTACTCGACGAGACAAGACTGACATCCATTCATGTTTTGACGATACTGTTGTTTTGTAATTCATTCAACTAATCTTTTGTAACTCATGAACTACAATGCATTGCTTAACAACAGTGTTACTAATGAAATAAATGGTTTTGCTAAACAAATTCTGCTGCTTAAATTTATAATATGCAATGTCTTATGTAATTATTGCTGTGAATGACCTACTGTGAGGTCTCCGGGAACCGGGCCTTACAAGCACTACAATGGACCTGCTACAATTCTTACGGTACGTCATACTATATACACCTATCATTTTTGAATCTAGTACAGTGTACTAACATATAAATAATATTTTAACAGTTGGTATATGCATATGACTCGTACAAAAGAAGCAATCGTAAAGAGAAAAGGATCCTCGTAATATCATATAATACATCTGAAACTCTTATGGATCTTGGTGAGAAACAAGGTTTACAAAATGATATGGTAACAAGGGTGAAGGACAAAGAAGAAGAAAGAAAAGTTATAAAAGTAGGAAAAAGGTTGAGGGATGGAGAAGATCCAGCACATGTGCAACAAGAATCTAAAAAGAAGAAAAGAAGTGAGCAACCAGAAAAAATAAAATTGAGCATCGTTAAATCTGTACCAAACGAATGGCTGAAGCTCAAGATAAAGGTAGCTAAAAAGAAAGATGTTGAGCTGAAATCTGATAAAATATCAGAGGTTGAAGAAGAAATAAAACTGGGTGGTGATGATCAATTGTTGTCATCTCCAACACAACAGAAGATTGATAATATAGCATGTAATGAACTAGATGACATAATACCAACTAATGATGATTGGGAGAAACAGTCATTCTTTCAAGAAACAACTGGTTCCCTAGAAGGATTGTCTGCTTATGCATCACTTCAGTTACGCAGCCAACCAGTACATCCAAGGAATGAAAAGGTATATGTATTCTTATAAAAACTATCTATTATTTTTATTAACATTTTATATGTAAGGCCCCGTTCCCGGGCACCTCACAGTTGGTTATCCACAGCATAAAACATTCACAACACAATATTAAGCAGCGGAAATTATTTTAAACAAAAACCATCCATTCATTTAGAACGCTGTTGTTAAGCAATACATTTTAGTTTATAAGTTCACAAAGTATTTAATTGAATGAATTACAAAACAACAGTGTCGTCAAAGCATAAATGGATGTCAGTCTTGCCCGCCAAGTAGCCACCCCCGTGTGCCATCCTCAGCAACCTGTCACCTGCCAACTGGAAAATACATAAAAGTCAGCGTTGCTGAGTGAGTTCTATTTTTATAATTTAAAATACTTTGCTTTTCGTCTCAAGGAAAACCTTTCTTTACTTATATGCGGTCACACAAGTACGTACACAGATAATATTATTATTATCTTCGTCGTTCATTCATTAACTTTCGTTAGTGTGCCGTTCATCGTTTACATTCGTATTCTTTCTTTCATATTAGTTCTTCCATTCGTATGTATCTTACTTTCATTCATTCATACATTACATACATTCATACATTCATTTCATACGTACGATCATTTCTTTCATTCATATGTTCATTACATTCCTTCGTACGTTCATTTATTTCATTCATACATTCACATTACATTTTTTTTCATTCTATCATATGTTAGCCAAGTCTGTTGCAGCACACGGCTGCTCACCTCAGTGGCAATCTCACGATTGCCTGCTAACCGAGTCTGTTACAACACGTAGTTGCTCACCTCATTATCAATATGTTAGCCAAGTCTGTTGCAACACATAGTTGCTCACCTCAGTGGCAACCCCACGGATTGCCTGCTAACCGAGTCTGTTGCAACACAAAGTTGCTCACCTCATTATCAATCTTAAAGATTGACCCTGTGTCCATCCTTCGGGGTAGCTAACCCGCATCACAGTTGAGCTAACACCTGTCAGGGGTGTGCACCTCCATTTATTTGCTTGCAAGCCTTTCTTACGTTCATTCGTTCATTTATTAATGCATGTGTTCATCATCATTCTTCATTTTGTTCATTCGCTAATACATGCATTCATCATCATGTTCCTCTTTCATTATCTTTCACTTTACGATACATAATACTTCATTAGTTCATTCTCGTTATTCGTAAAGTTTCAGAAAGATAAGCATACACAATCACAAGGAACATACACACTCATCATACATTCATCATCATACATTCATCATCATACATAGCATCATACCATACTTAAAAATATTTTATTAATAATATTATTAACAATAATAATACACTGATAATAATATCAGTAATAATAAGGGTTAATCATAATCATCACTACATGCATAAAACATCATCATTTATTAACCCTAGTCAACCCTGGTCAAAACCTCGAACTTCGGAATTGTAGGAAATTCCTGTAAAAATTCTAAGTGTTCTGGACGTTTGAGCCCTGTTGGGCGTATAAGCCCCCTGGGCGTATGAGCCCTGTTAGGCGTAAGAACACTGCTGGTCGTATGAGCCCTATTGGACTTTTCATCCTATACTTAGAATATCATCTGGTCATACGACCACCCTGTTGGTCGTATGAGTCCTATTGGACTCTTCAACACACTTAGAAAAATATCACCTGGTCATACGACCACACTGTTGGTCGTATGAGTCCTATTGGACTCTTCAACACACTTAGAAAAATATCACCTGGTCATACGACCACACTGTTGGTCGTATGAGTCCTATTGGACTCTTCAACACACTTAGAAAAATTCACCTGGTCATACGACCACACTGTTGGTCGTATTAGCAACCTGGACATGTATCTAATTCATATTCCAAATCCCAAACATCAAAATACCTAGTTCTAAACATGCTCACCTGATTCTAGGCAAAACTTAACATAACACATACATTCATACATTCAATCATACGGGTATAAAATCCAAGTTTTATACAAACATACTTACATGCATTTTCCAGCCCCAAAGCATTTAAAAACAGGTAAAAAGGGGTCTAGAACTCACCTTAGTTGTTTCAAATCTTAAGACTCTTCACCCGAGCTCCTTTAAACGATTCTAACACCTGGAAACCTTCTAAACACACATTTGGAACACATAGAAACCCAAATAAGCATTTAACCGAGGCTAAGGTTAGCCAAAAACAACTCAAAACACTAAACCTTACCTAATTTCTCGAATTCTTCTTCTTGTTTCTTCAAGATCCGCAAGTTTTCTCTGCTTTCTCTCTCTAAATGTCGAATGAAAGTTGTTGTGCAGAAAAATGGGCAGCCATACTCCTTATTACCAACTTTTAATGATTTTTATCATCTTTTACACTTTTGGTCCCTCAACTTTGGGGTTGACTTTCTTTTCCCCCATTTTCTTTCTCTTTTATTCTTTTATTTCTTTAAAAGAAATATACGGGTGTTACAAGTCCACCCCCCTTATATAGGTTTCGTCCCCGAAACCTGTTATTCCTCAAACAGATGTGGGTAATGTTGCCTCATCTCCTCCTCAGTCTCCCACGTAGACTCGGATCCCTTCCTGTGCTTCCACTGTACACGCACAAGAGGATCCACTTTATTCCTCAACCTCTTTTCTTTACGATCAATGACTGCCACTGGTTGCTCCACGTAATTGAGCCGTTCGTCTACTTCAATATCCTTCAGTGGAACAATCATATCTTCATCAGCTAAGCACTTCCTCAGATGAGATACATGGAATGTGGGATGAATTCCACTTAACTCATCTGGCAGCTCAAGTCGATAGGCCACCTCTCCTACTCGTGCGACAATTCGGAAAGGTCCTATATATCTCGGGCTTAGCTTACCTCGTTTCCTGAATCTAATGATCCCTTTCCAGGGCGAGACCTTCAACATTACTCGGTCACCAACCTTGAACTCTATTGGTCTTCGCCTCTTGTCAGCATACGACTTTTGCCTATCTTTCGCCGCCTTCATGAAGGCCTTGATCTTTTCCAACTTCTCGGTCGTAGCTTCGACCACCTCAACACCTCCTAACTCTTTCTGCCCAATGTCTCCCCAGCACACGGGCGTCCTACATCTCCTACCGTATAGCATCTCGTAAGGTGGCATGCCAATGCTGGCATGATAACTGTTGTTGTACGAGAATTCTGCTAACGGCAGGTGGTTGTCCCAACTTCCTCCAAAGTCGATCACGCACGCCCGAAGCATGTCCTCGAGTGTTTGGATCGTCCTCTCAGACTGACCGTCTGTCTGAGGGTGATATGCTGTACTAATGTGTAGCCTCGTCCCCATTGCATCGTGAAATCTCTTCCAAAACTTTGAGGTAAACCGGGTGTCGCGATCAGACACAATAGACGCCGGTACACCATGACGAGCTACAATTTCTTTGATGAACAGATCCGCCAATCTTTCAGATGAGTACGTTTCGCGGATCGGTAGGAAGTGGGCACTCTTTGTCAAGCGGTCAACTATCACCCATATGGCATCATACCCTTTTGGGGTACGTGGTAACTTCGTGATGAAATCCATGGTGATGTGTTCCCACTTCCACTCGGGTATATCCAACGGTTGGATCTTCCAGTAGGGCTTCTGGTGTTCCGCCTTCACTTGTAAGCAAGTCAAGCACTTACTTACGTACTCCACTACGTCGCGTTTCATACCCGGCCACCAATAGTCTTTCCTCATATCGTGGTACATTTTGGTAGCACCGGGGTGAATGGAGTATCGGGTCTTATGGGCCTCGTCCATAATTCTACCACGTAGATCCCCGTATCGAGGAATCCATATTCGTCCAAATCGAGTCTTAACACCAAGAGTGTTCTCACCCAATTCCGTAACTAGACCTCTCATCCTTTCGGAGTTAAGACGGTCTTCTTTCAAAGCCTCGTCTTGAAACTCCTTAACCTGAGTCATTACATCTGAGGTCATAATTAGCTGATATGCCTTTACCCGGATCGGCTCAGGCCTTTCTTTTCGGCTAAGGGCATCGGCCACCACGTTGGCCTTGCCCGGATGATAATGGATTTCGCAGTCATAATCCTTTATGAGCTCCAACCATCGCCTTTGCCTCATGTTTAAATCTTTCTGCTCGAAGATATACTTCAAGCTTTTGTGGTCTGTGAAGATAGTGCACTTCGTCCCGTATAGATAGTGCCGCCATATCTTCAACGCAAAAACCACCGCAGCTAGTTCTAGATCGTGTGTGGGATAGTTGACTTCGTGGGTTTTTAGTTGTCGGGATGCATAGGCTATTACCCTTCCACGTTGCATCAACACGCAACCTAGCCCAGAATAAGATGCATCCGAATAGACCACCAAGTCTTCATTTCCCTCGGGCAATGTCAAGACAGGAGCTTGTGTCAGTCTCGTTTTCAATTCCTCGAAAGCATCCTCCTGTTCTCGACCCCACACGAACTTTACATCCTTGCGAGTCAATTTTGTCAAAGGTGAGGCTATCTTGGAGAAGTCTTGAATAAATCTCCTATAGTAGCCCGCCAACCCCAAGAAGCTACGAATCTCGGATGGCGTCTTTGGTGATTTCCATTGCATCATAGCCCCAACCTTTGTTTGGTCCACCATGATCCCCTCTGCATTTACCACGTGACCCAGAAATTGTACCTCGCGTAGCCAGAACGCACATTTGGAGAACTTAGCATATAGTTTCTCCCTCCTCAAAGTCTCTAACACTTCCCGAATATGACCAGCATGCTCTTCTTCGCTCCTCGAATAAATCAAAATATCATCGATGAACACAATTACTGATTTATCTAACATTGGCCGACACACTCGGTTCATCAAATCCATAAAAGCAGCTGGCGCGTTGGTCAAACCAAATGACATAACGAGAAACTCATAGTGCCCATAACGCGTACAAAAAGCTGTTTTGGGAATGTCCTGCTCCTTCACCTTGAACTGGTGGTAGCCAGATCGTAGATCTATCCTCGAGAACCAACTGGCACCCTGGAGCTGGTCGAACAAGTCATCAATCCTCGGTAACGGATACCGATTCTTTACCGTTAGCTTGTTCAACTCACGGTAGTCGATACACATTCTCATGCTACCGTCCTTCTTCTTCACAAACAAGACCGGAGCACCCCAAGGATAGATACTCGGTCTAATAAAGCCCTTGTCAAGCAACTCTTGCAGTTGCTCCATCAATTCTTTCATCTCCGTAGGAGCTAATCGATACGGCGCCTTGGCGACAGGTTGGGCACCGGGTATTAAGTCAATTTGAAATTCAATTTCGCGGTCAGGTGGCAATCCCGATAAGTCTTTCGGGAACACATCTGGAAAGTCGCACACAACCGGAACGTCGGATAGTTGTGGTGTTGGCGTTTCCACATCCTTCACATAACATAGGTAGGCGTTGCACCCACGCCTCATGCACTTCCCCGCCACCGCCATCGAAATCACCTTCGGAATCATCGTTACCCGATCACCGTATATTGTCACCAGACTTCCGTCAGATGCCGTCAATCTAATCATCTTCTTTCGACATACTATATTCGCTTCGTAGGTTGCCAACCAATCCATCCCTAGCACTACATGAAATCCACCTAGGGGCATCACATGTAATCTGGCAGCAAACCTATGGCCTTCTAACTCTATGGTACAGTCCTCTATCACATCAGTAACTTTAGTGGACTTACCAATAGCAGTTTCTACATCAAAGGGATCATCAATGCATTTACTACTAACAAGCAATTTAGCACAGAAAGTAGTAGAAATGAAACTCCTACTGGCACCAGAATCAAATAACACAGAAGCAAGAGTTTGATTTACTAGAAACGTACCTGACACAACATCGGGGTCCGTCCTAGCCTCCTCCCTGGTCATAGTGAAAGCTCTGGCACTCGTCTTCTGCCCCTCAGTCCCTGCCACCTTCTTTCCCCCGGAACTCTCGGCCCTCGACTTCTTGCAGTCCTTACTCATATGCCCCACTTCACCGCAGTTGAAACACCTCGCAGCCTTACAGTCTCTAGCCATATGACCGGATTTCCCACACCTGAAACAGATGTTTGACCCCCATCTACATTCCCCACCGTGCTCCTTACTACACTTGTCACACCTTTTGGGTCCCGAGCTTGGTGAACCCACCCTACGGTCATCCCTTCTAGCCTTCTTGTTATTCGGGGTAAAGCCACCACGCCCGAACCGTTTCCCGTTCCAGTTCCGGTTAGCACCACCGGCTTTCTTTGCCTCCACCACCATCACTTCCCTCTCGTCATAGAGCCTCCTAGCTAAGTCTACTGCCGACCTAAAGGTGCTCGGTCGGGCAGTAATCAAGTGCCTGCGGATGTCAGCTGGCAGTCCCTGAATGTACCGGTTAATCTTTCGAGATATCGGTGTCACCTGATCCGGCACCAGCCTCGCCATCTAATTGAATTTGGTAGTGTATTGCTGGTGTGTCATGGTTCCCGCTTCGAGTTGTAGGAACTCCCTCTCAATCTTATCGAGTTCCCTGTGAGGACAGAATTCCTCAATTACCAGCTTCTTCAACTCGGACCACTTCATCTTGCTTATGGCCCTGCTGCCCTCAGCCTGGACAATATTGTCCCACTAACATAGGGCTGAGTCAGTAAAGGAGTGGGTGGCAAACTTCACCTTCTGATCTTCCCGGCACTCACTGATCTCGAGTACCGCCTCCATCTCCCTTACCCACCGATGGGCAGCCGCAGCATTGCCATTTCCATCAAAAGTCGGGGGCCTGCACCTCTAGAATGCCCCGTAATTGCATCCCTTGGTTGTCACCCCTACCACATCATCTTCCTCTTCATCAGATACTACTATCTCTGGATCTGGTCGTTCCTCTCCTCCCTTGCTTTCCTTCCCAGTTGACCCTCTCCTATCCTCCTTCTCCTTCCTTTCCTCATTCCTCACAGCACGAATAACATCAGTCACCACAGATGGCATAACTGCCTGCAGGACTTGGTGTACCTCATCAGCAATCGCCTCCCTAGCTGAGGCATTCAGGCTCGCATTCTCGGTTTCTTCATTCCGGTTAGGAACCTCAGGGTTCACAGGAGTCGTCTCAGGAGCTTTAGTACTGTTCCTAGTCGTACGCGGACGACCTCTACCTCTAGCAGCCTTAGAAGGTTTCTTCCTAGCCATTTTCCTATGCACTATAAGATTCAAACACTAAAACAGTCATTCAAGGAATAGCTCAGTTTATGTCAAGTATAGTAAGTCCCTAATTACAGTGGCCAGTTGTGATTAGCCACTTACTTTACTCTTCACACCCCAAGCACTTCCTATCGTGACTACATCAGCATCTAAATCTACTAAGAACACATAAATCACATAGCACACGCACATAACACTGATTAACTTTTAAGAAAAGCAATACCTGATGGCACATGGCTACTCGGGCTGACATCCCTCTTTCCGTCCCATTCTCAGTTTAAGTTAAGGTTTATTTTTTGAAAATTTACCCGTTTCACTTAAACTTTAGCTCTGATACCAACTTGTAAGGCCCCGTTCCCGGGCACCTCACAGTTGGTTATCCATAACATAAAACATTCACAACACAATATTAAGCAGCGGAAATTATTTTAAACAAAAACCATCCATTCATTTAGAACGCTGTTGTTAAGCAATACATTTTAGTTTATAAGTTCACAAAATATTTAATTGAATGAATTACAAAACAACAGTGTCGTCAAAGCATAAATGGATATCAGTCTTGCCCGCCAAGTAGCCACCCCCGTGTGCCATCCTCAGCAACCTGTCACCTGCCAACTGGAAAATACATAAAAGTCAGCGTTACTGAGTGAGTTCTAGTTTTATAATTTAAAATACTTTACTTTTCGTCTCAAGGAAAACCTTTCTTTACTTATATGCGGTCACACAAGTACGTAAACAGATAATATTATTATTATCTTCGTCGTTCATTCATTAACTTTCGTTAGTGTGCCGTTCATCGTTTACATTCGTATTCTTTCTTTCATATTAGTTCTTCCATTCATATGTATCTTACTTTCATTCATTCATACATTACATACATTCATACATTCATTTCATACGTACGATCATTTCTTTCATTCATATGTTCATTACATTCCTTCGTACGTTCATTTATTTCATTCATACATTCACATTACATTTTTTTTTCATTCTAT
Source organism: Flaveria linearis (assembly GCA_024085815.1). Classification (NCBI taxonomy): domain Eukaryota; kingdom Viridiplantae; phylum Streptophyta; class Magnoliopsida; order Asterales; family Asteraceae; genus Flaveria; species Flaveria linearis. Next base: position 100,450,949 of record CM044001.1, read on the forward strand.
CATATGTTAGTCAAGTCTGTTGCAGCACACGGCTGCTCACCTCAGTGGCAATCTCACGATTGCCTGCTAACCGAGTCTGTTGCAACACGTAGTTGCTCACCTCATTATCAATATGTTAGCCAAGTCTGTTGCAACACATAGTTGCTCACCTCAGTGGCAACCCCACGGATTGCCTGCTAACCGAGTCTGTTGCAACACAAAGTTGCTCACCTCATTATCAATCTTAAAGATTGACCCTGTGTGCATCCTTCGGGGTAGCTAACCCGCATCACAGTTGAGCTAACACCTACCAGGGGTGTGCACCTCCATTTATTTGCTTGCAAGCCTTTCTTACGTTCATTCGTTCATTTATTAATGCATGTGTTCATCATCATTCTTCTTTTCGTTCATTCGTTAATACATGCATTCATCATCATGTTCCTCTTTCATTATCTTTCACTTTACGATACATAATACTTCATTAGTTCATTCTCGTTATTCGTAAAGTTTCAGAAAGATAAGCATACACAATTACAAGGAACATACACACTCATCATACATTCATCATCATACATTCATCATCATACATTCATCATCATACATAGCATCATACCATACTTAACAATATTTTATTAATAATATTGTTAACAATAATAATACACTGATAATAATATCAGTAATAATAAGGGTTAATCATAATCATCACTACATGCATAAAACATCATCATTTATTAACCCTAGTCAACCCTGGTCAAAACCTTGAACTTCGGAATTGTAGGAAATTCCTGTAAAAATTCTAGGTGTTCTGGACGTTTGAGCCCTGTTGGGCGTATAAGCCCCCTGGGCGTATGAGCCCTGTTAGGCGTAAGAACACTGCTGGTCGTATGAGCCCTATTGGACTTTTCATCCTATACTTAGAATATCATCTGGTCATACGACCACCCTGTTGGTCGTATGAGTCCTATTGGACTCTTCAACACACTTAGAAAAATATCACCTGGTCATACGACCACACTGTTGGTCGTATGAGTCCTATTGGACTCTTCAACACACTTAGAAAAATATCACCTGGTCATACGACCACACTGTTGGTCGTATGAGTCCTATTGGACTCTTCAACACACTTAGAAAAATTCACCTGGTCATACGACCACACTGTTGGTCGTATTAGCAACCTGGACATGTATCTAATTCATATTCCAAATCCCAAACATCAAAATACCTAGTTCTAAACATGCTCACCTGATTCTAGGCAAAACTTAACATAACACATACATTCATACATTCAATCATACGGGTATAAAGTCCAAGTTTTATACAAACATACTTACATGCATTTTCCAGCCCCAAAGCATTTAAAAACAGGTAAAAAGGGTCTAGAACTCACCTTAGTTATTTCAAATCTTAAGACTCTTCACCCGAGCTCCTTTAAACGATTCTAACACCTGGAAACCTTCTAAACACACATTTGGAACACATAGAAACACAAATAAGCATTTAACCGAGGCTAAGGTTAGCCAAAAACAACTAAAAACACTAAACCTTACCTAATTTCTCGAATTCTTCTTCTTGTTTCTTCAAGATCCGCAAGTTTTCTCTGCTTTCTCTCTCTAAATGTCGAATGAAAGCTGTTGTGCAGAAAAATGGGCAGCCATACTCCTTATTACCAACTTTTCATGATTTTTATCATCTTTTACACTTTTGGTCCCTCAACTTTGGGGTTGACTTTCTTTTCCCCCATTTTCTTTCTCTTTTATTCTTTTATTTCTTTAAAAGAAATATACGGGTGTTACATTATATGATATGTACCACTACACTTGATTTAGAAAACAATCTAATAATAATGAATTATGAGCTGCATTTGTTCATTCTACTAGGTTTACAAAAACACAACTCTTCTGTAAAAGAGTATAAGGATTTAACAACACATTTATAATTTGTATCTTGTGCTGCATTATAATATGTACATTATGTTGGATTATAATATGTACATTGTGCCGCATTATGATATGTACATTGTGCTGCATTTACAATTGCAGCACATTTGAAATGTTATGTAAAAAATATATATTAAAGTTGATTTAGAATACAATTCATCAAGATTGGTTTATGTGCTGCATGTGTAACACACTACTATATTAAACAACATGTGCTGCATTATTAAATCGAAAGAGAATGTACATTGTACTGCATTTAAATATTCAGTATTATAAGCCACGATTTACATTGTTATCAAAGCATATTATGTTCTGAATTTTTACATCTTTAAATCAACCAGTCAATAACAAATCGTAAAATATAGTACTAGTAACAATAACTATGTATACTTTTTCTTTGATCTTAGGAGTGGGCATATCTTATAAGGAAAAAAAACAAATGATCTTGATGAATTTGTTGAGGGTGTTGATCGTTTAATCGAAGAATGCATTGCAAAGTATGATTCAAATGACGAAATATTCAATGCTTTAGAAGGATGGATGTCAAAGCTAACAAAATATGAAAAAAAGGAAAAGAAAATAAAATAAAAGAAGTTGCACATGGAGATGGAGAAAACATCAAAAAGAGAGTTGATTTAGATGAAGAGAATAAAGAAAAAGAATATGTGGATACAGAAAGAGAAGATGTAGATGTTTTAGATGGAGAAATCATCATGAAAGAAGCTGATTTAAATGTTGATAATAAAGAAAAAGAAGATTTAGATCAAGTAGGAAACAATATGGATGTATAGGAGAAAACAACACATCAAGAGGACGCAGATAAAGAAGGGAAAGAACGAGAAAGAGTTTTAGATCGAGTTAATATCGAGAATTCAGCTGGTTTAGCACAAATTATTGAGAAAGAAAAAGTTTACGGAGAAGGAAATGATAAGGCAGATGTACGGGAGGAGATTAAAAAACAAGATGAAGATGATGTTGAGAATGTTTTAAAAACAGTACAATTCTTGCAAACAAATGATCCTCAATTGAAAACTCTTGTACAAGAGAATTTGGTTAAGAAATCTAATTTCACAGATGAAAAAGTAAAAAAGGATATAGCTACAAGAGCTAAAGAAGGAGAAGAAAGAGTAAATTACACTTTTCGTCCTTTAGTATTATACTATTTTTCAGAAATCATCCTTAAACTAAAGAAATTACAGTAAACATACTTTATGTTTAAAAAAGTTTGCACGTTTCATCCTATCGTCTAACGGGCGTTAAGTTTGGTCGTTAAGTCAGATCACGTGTCTTGCACATGAGGGTACTTTGGTCTTTTTACCCTTAATAATAGAAAACAGAATATTAAAACCCACCCCACCCTACCCCACCCCCATACCTCTCTCTCTCTATTTCTCTTTATCTTCACACAAGAAGACACCACCACCGCCACCACCTGCCCACAGCCACCACCGCCACCCGTCCACCTCCATCGCTACCACCTGCCCACCTCCACTGCCACCACCCGCCCACCGCGTCCACATCATCATCATCATCATCATCGATCACAAAAAGAAAACCCTAGACCCCCTTTTTTCTTCCGCCATCCCACCGCCCTTGCCTGCTAGAACACCGCCACCGCTTCGCCGCCCTGAACACACCACCACTTCATCGCCTCCAACGCCGTCACCTCCTCCGTCGTTGCCTCCGCTGCTTGACTTCAATCGGATGTTGATGCTCAAGATGAACACACAAACCTAGGGCATCAAACCCCTCCCAACAATACAGGCACATCATTTCCAAATCCGATTCTTCTCCCTCCTCTTCACTATCCTCTAAATCAATAGGAACAAACACGCTATTAACACTCACACACAACAATCAATCAAAACACAAACTAACCTGAAAAAAGCTTCAAACCTCCATAATCGAAAGAATCATCATTGTTGATTGATAGTGGATTAGGGTTATTGTAAGTTGAGTAGATTAACAGATGTAGTGGAAGAAAACAAGTATCTATAGTGCAAAGGTCTGCACCTGAGGCTGAGAGAGAGGGGTAGAGAGAGAGAGAGAGGTGTAGGGGTGGGGTAGGGTGGGATGGATTTTAATATTCTGTTTTCTATTATTAAGGGTAAAAAGACCAAATTACCCTCATGTGCAAGGCACGTGACCTGAGTTAACGACCAGATTTAACGCCCGTTAGATGATAGGATGAAACATGCAAACTTTTTAAAACATAAAGGATGTTTACTGTTATTTCCTTAGCTTAAGGATGATTTCTGAAAAATGGTATAATACTAAAGGACGAAAACTGTAATTTACTCGAGAAGAAAAAAGAGAAAAAAAACACGCATAACAAAGTTGTCTGAAGCTCTAAGATCGCCATTTAAAGACGAGTTGTGCAAATGAATCTTAAAAGGCACAAAGATGAAGAACTTGTAGCAGAATATATATTTGCAGCAATTGGTGATATTTGGTAATTATATGACTATCTTGATTTATAATATAACACATTTAATATCACATATTTTTAAAATAACTTATCTGTTGAAATAATGCAGGGAATTCGTCTTTGAAACTGCAACTGGGAATAAAACCTCAAAAATAAGCTTCGAGTCGTTTTATCCAAATGAATATTTGCATTGCAGTATCATGACTTGCTGGTCACTTATACTCGACAACGAGGAACAATTCAGAGCAAATAACTCACTTAAAAGACTCTTCTGTCCATGCAATATGGTGGTATGATTTTTAATACTAAATGATATTTCTAATATAAAATTACAGTACAATAAATTAGTTGTACTATATTAGAAAATACATTTCTTGTCATGAATAGTTGTTTTATAATGCAGTACATACTCTACACTGTTATCATGTATAATAATAACATATTTAAATATAGCACAACTAATTATTTTTTTGGAAACATTGTTTACATGCAGGGGGATTTTAATGTGAGTAAAAAAGTGTTGCAAACTGAGTCATTACAGAATTTCAGGATGAATGTAGAAAACACTCTATTTGATTTAACATTTGGTTTAATTAAAGAAGTAGACATGATATTCATCCCAATTCTCCAAGATAGGCACTTTTATGTCATCTGTTTTGATTTCAAAACACCTTCAATTGACATAATGGACAACATGAAGGGAAAAATCAAACCGAAACAAGCCACACGCATTAAAATGGTGGTAATATACTAATTTAAAACTCATGTTGTTTATCACAGAACATATCTTCTAAAATTTAAAATTATGTACTAATTTACAATATTCTGATTTCAGAAATCAATTATGATTCTATACTTGAAGGAAGAAGACCCTAAAAAGCATGAAAGAATAAAAACATTGAATCCAGCAAGGTTAGCTTTACCATGGGAAACTACACAGAACTTTGTTGATTGTGGCATCTTTACAATGCGACACATGGAAACATACTTTGATAAACATAAGAAATGGAACTGTGGTCTTTCAGAAGAGTCAGATCAACAAAATGCTGAGTTGTATGATCTTAGAATCAAATATCTGACAAAAATACTGTTATCGGATATCAACTTATTAAAGAAAATGGTGACATCTGATGTATTGAACTTTAATAAAAAAGATGATGCTGAGAAGAAGAAACTGAAGGAAACAAGAAGGAAAAGAATAGAAGAAAGATTAAAGAAATCCTTTAAATGAAATAGTTATATAATCAAAATATGTTTTATTTTGTTTATCAGCAACAGAAAGCAGTACACTTTGTATTTTGTGATACATTTGAATGGTTAGAGCTATAAAAAGTAGTACAACTTTGGTTGTTATGTTTGGTTTGCTAGAAATTGAATGGTTATAAAAAATACAGTACATAAGCTAAAAAATGCAGTACAATTGCATTCTATATAGGTTTATTTGTTTGTATACACTGAAAATGATATCCGATAATAAAAGGTATTTTGTACTGTATTTAAAAATGAAGCACAACTATAATACTATGTATGATTGAAGAATATAATTGATTTCATTTACATCATACGTATAAAATTTAAAGCAGCACATCATATGTGTTGAATATGTAGCAACATGTGCTGTATTTTTGAATTGTATTTTGTACTGTATTATAATATAAGGTTTTTTGTACTGTTTTTAAAAATGAAGCACAACTATAAAACTATGTATGAATGATGAATATAATTGATTTCATTCACATCATACGTATAAATAAAAAGCAGCACATAATATGTAAGGCCCCGATCCCGGGCACCTTACGGTTGGTCATCATCACACGTAAAACATACATTTAATACATGATCATAAAATACGCAGCGGAATTAATAAAATATACATTCTCATTTCATCATAAAAGCTTTTACATCATTGTCTTGATTACAAATCTTTACATTGCCTATCTATACTATGATTGCTGCTGATGCATATTCGAATCCTCAGCAATCATAGGGTCATACAGCGACCTCTAGCAGAAGATATTAAATTCAAAAATATATTTTTCTTCATAAAGAAGATTCCTTAAATAATCCTGTTTATCAGGATTATCAAGAAATCTTGCACTTGCATGCAACATGATGTGTTGCGCGCATTACGGGCCCACAACACATGATGTGGCAGCATAATCAAAAAGTGAATGCCATCCCAAAGAGCTGAGTAGTCGCCTCGTGCCATCCTCAGCAACACTACCTGCCAACTGGAAAACACATAAAAAGTCAGCGTTGCTGAGTGAGTTCTAGTTTTATAATAAAACACATTTTTACTTATTTAAAAGTATCCTTTCGTGCATGCGTTCATACATCATACGTACACAGAGATAATATTCTTTATTATCTTCATCATTCGTTATTCATCGTTATCTTTAACTTCTCGTATGGATTCTGTCAGGCTTTACCCACTTCATAGCACTCGGCTATGATTACTGTGGTCGAATGACAAGAATCCCGTTCATACTTACTTGCACATTGAAAGGTGAATTGTACCAATACCTTATGCTATACCCCGATCGTTATTAGCTACCGGGCCGAAGTCAACATATGAACAACAAAACGTATGCCACGGTACTAGAGGTAAGCGGTAGAGGTACCATGACCATGGTCGATCACAGAGAAGGACCAATCGCGTTATGCTGCAAGACATAATTCGTTCGTTCATTAATGCATGTATTCATCATCATTCTTCTTTTCGTTCATTCGTTAATACATGCATTCATCATCGTGTTCCTCTTTCATTATCTTTCACTTTACGTTACATAATACTTCATTCGTTCATTCTCGTTATTCGTAAAGTTTCGGAAAGATAAACATACACAATTATAAGGAACACACATCCATCATACATTCATCATCATGCATAGCATCATACATCATACGTTCGTCATCATACATAGCATCATACATACGTAATCATACATAGCATCATCATTCACATCAGCCCTTCAGGGGCGACTGAACCTATCTCAGTCGCATGTCCTCCATGCTACTGGACCGTGCGATTGGGCTGTCATGCGAATGGGCATACAATCGTGCGACTGGACTTCCTTCCGTATGAATAGACACTACACGACTGGGCTATATACGACTAACACTTAACCGTACGATTGAACTACCCTGCGATTGGACCTATGCGACCGAATTCCCCAATCGCATAGTCCATCATGCGACTGAGGTTCAATCGTGCGTCTGAGCCTCAATCGGGCGATTGGACATCAACTATTCCTCAGTCGGCCGAATGGCCCTTCAGTCGCATAACCCTAACTGGGCAGCGACTGGAGTTCTTCATACACTGCAGTCGCGAACCCTCGTCCCCACAGTCATCATAAACCCATTTTCAGCCCATTTCGACCCTCCCAAGCCTCAGGGATTCCTACTAGGACCTCATACAAGCATATTCTAGTCCTAATTCATACCATAAACACATTACTCAAGATTTTACCCAAATGGGTCAAACTTTCACTATTTCAAAAATAGGGTTTATATGTGATTCCAGCCCCAAAATCGTTAGAAAACATGTAAATGAGGGTCCTAGAACTCACATTAACAGGTAGGAGTTGATGAGCTTCGATTTGGCTAGCTTCTCGACAAATCCAGAGCTCGGTCAGCACTTTCCCTCTTTCTTTCTCTTCTCTCGGTCGCTCACTGCTCTTCCCGACTGAAAATGATAAGTGTTAGGAAGGGTATGAGAGCTGCTCCCCTTTTATACCCACATCTCAGTCGCATCTGGTCCAGGGGCGACTGGACCTTCAGTCGCATCAACACTATGCGATTGGACCCCAATCGCATGTGTTCCATGCGGCTCATACTTCATTCGGGCGGTTGAACTCCAATCGTGCGGTTGAGCTTCAATCGGCCGAATAGCCATGCGGTTGAACCTCCAGTCGCATAAATCACAGGCGACTGAGGCTCAGTCGCATAGCCTACCAAAAAGTCAAACTTCCGGGTGTTACATAATATGTGTTGAATATGTAGCAGCATGTGTTGTATTTTTGTACTGTATTTTAAAATGAATCACAACTATAAAACTATGTATGATTGAAGAATATAATTGATGTCTTTTACATGAAAAATATGAAATATGAATTATCAAGTACTATTTGCATTATCAGAACCACCACCAGCATTCTTCAATGTACAACTTCGCTGATTATGGCCGCTCTTTCCACATATCGCACAACACCTAGTCTGTTTCCATATTTTTTCTCTGAAGATGATATCTTGAAAAGATTTATAACGTTTATGAGAACCTGAACCTTTGTTTTTAATTCCAATAGGTCTTCTAAAAGTAATAGATGATGGCTGATCAGAACCAAGAATATTCCCCAACCTCTTATTCTTAGATACAGGTCCTGAAGGAACAGGTAAAGAATCCACATTCGCTTGTGTTTTTTACTTCTTCTAAGTAAATTTTAACTGATCCATGTTTGAAACAAGTTTGTTGATAATATAATCATGCCTATACGCAATATCACGAACAATGCTGTCAACAGAATCAACATTCTCACTAGCAGAATCTCGCTCAATAACAGTACGCATTGACTTATTTGGAGCAGCATCTATGGTCCATCTTCTCATAATATATCTTTGAGGAAACTGTTTAATACTACAAGCTCTTAAAACATAGAAGATATGCCGACATAACAAACCGTATTGCTCGTATCTGTTGCAACTACATGTAATTATCATATCATTTTCTCTAAACAGAACATACATCAGAAAACATAACAGTTAATAACAATTGCAAAATGCAGCACAGGTATAAAATATGTGTGCTGTATTATAAAACTAAAATAAAATAGTACAAAAACAGATGATTATATAAAAGTCACCACATTAATGGATAAAACAATATGTGCTGCAATAAAATCTTTGTATAAATAGCATACAAAATATGAATTAATATCTCACATGTATATTAAATACAGCACAATAGAAATAACCATTACGCTTAATGAAAACAACACATATAAGAAAGACAACACACATTATAAAAATAACACACATAATAAAAACAACACGCTTAATGAAAACATTACGCTTAATGAAAACAACATTAAAATCTTTGTATAAATATCACACAAAAGAATGAATTAATACCTCACACATATATTAAATACAACATAATAGAATAAACCACACATCTACAGGAGGTATTTTTAATTTAAAACAACACATATAAGGAAAACAGCACACATAATAAAAACAACACACATAATAAAAACAACACACATAATAAAACAACACGCTTAATGAAAACATTGCGCATAATGAAAACATCATCTAACACATAATAAAACAGCACGCTTAATAAAAACAATATTAAAATCTTTGTATAAGTAGCACACAAAAGAATGAATTAATACCTCAAAGGTGACCGAGACATTTGCATCTAACTCCTTAATTGAAAACTTGACAAAGTCACCAGCCGGTTCAAAGCATTTACATATACATTCATGAACAACACCAATGATTTCACCTTGAACATCATAAAATATTTCTCTCGTATAAATTTTTTCAGCTTGATATTCCAACTCAAAATTAGTTTTTATCTCAGGTGTAGTATATCGTGTATTGTGATCATTTTTATGACGTGTAAACCTTTGAGCCTCCATAGCAATATCAAAGTGACTTAAAAACTCTAACAAAGATAACTCTGTGTTGCTAATCTGACCAAAAAATTGGTTTTCACTCTCGGACCTAGATGTAGTACACATAAGTCCAGACATGTGTTCATGATGATAACATGCAGGTATCCAATCTTGTCTCAAAAAGAACATGTCTAACAACCATTTGTGTAACACCCCGAAAAGTCAAAACGAGTCGTAAGGATTAGGGGCTTATTAATGGGTATTTAATAGAAAAAGGAAAAAGGGTTATGTGCTAAGTTGGGTTTATGGACAAGAGCCTGAGTAATTGAGGCCCATAATCAGCCCTTAACTCCAAAAATCAGCCACCATCTTCTTCATTCAAACCCTAACTCCAAAAATCCGTAGAGAGAGAAAGTAGAGAGAGAAAGTGCAAGAAACTCAAGTTTTGGAGCTTCTAAGGTCAAGGGATTGAAGATCTGGGTGTTTGGGCAACAAATCTCAAGAAAGGAGCAGCAAAACAAGGTAAGAATCGACCCCTAAACCCTTCTGTAGATCAAACCCGGATTCTAGGGTTTTGGGTTTTGAAAAGTTGCAAAGAATCGCATAAAGGTCACATTTTTACGTATGAAAACATGTATGAAGCTTAGATTTAGCCTCATGGATGATAAACTAAGAGGTTGGACGTAAAAAGTTGTGATTTTGGGTGAAAAACGGACTGGTTCATGATTTTTATGCGATCTGCGAAACTGTATGTGCATCCAGCGAATTTGCATAATCATCCAGCGAAACTAAGAGCATTTCCAGCGAAATTACAGTTTCGCTGGGGCGAAACTACAGTTTCGTTCGGGCGAAACTATGGACCCATAGACATTGCGAAACTAGGAAATTCCAACGAAAGTTGGGCGCTCAAGGCAGCGAATCTGTCCAGCGAAACTGGCAGAAGTACTGCCCAGCGAAACTGCCAGTGAAATTGGCTGCGAAACTGCCAGTGAAATTGGCTGCGAAACTGCCAGCGAAACTGTGGGCGAAATTATGAAAAAAATGATGTTTTTGTGTATTAACTTTCGTGCATCCAGAGCATTCGGACCATAGCTTAAGTAACTTAGGATTTAAGCTATTTGCTAAGTTCAGGTGAGTTCTAGATCCCCTTATTTAAACGTTTTTCCATGATTTTGGGGCTATTATGCATAGTAAACATAAGATTTTCAAGATAAGGATTTCAAGGTGTTTTAACAAGAAAATACATTTTTCTAAAGTAAAATGTGACATTTAAATAGCTCAAAATAATTTTCGGGCGCGCTGAATAGAAAAAACCACACATCTACAGGAGGTATTTTTAATTTAAAAGAACACATATAAGGAAAACAGCACACATAATAAAAACAACACAAATAATAAAAACAACACGCTTAAAGAAAACAACACACTTAAACAAAAAATTTAAAACAGTAAAAGCAGCACAAAAAAGATACCTGTTAGTATGAAATGTAGCATCAAAAGATATAACATCACTAAACAAAGCATAATCCAGCTTCATATCCTCATCGGCCCAAAATAAACTAGCAAGAGCACCATTCTCTCCAGTTAAATATTCACAAGAAAAATCGGGTAAATACTCCTTTTTCTTTAGAAGACGATTTACGGCCATATCAACATCAAATTCACCAAGAAACAAATTAAGGTCTCTTTTAAAGTTCTTGCAATCAACAGCAGTCACACCAACATTCTCAAACCCACCACACATTACTCTCATAATATTAAAAGCCTTAACTGGACCAATATTCATTGTAGAAAAATTGGTAATTAGTTGTTGTTGTGTGAATATCAAATCTCTTGCTGCACATAATAGATGGTAGTCCTCAGGATCAACAAAGCTATGGTTATGCTCTTCATAAAAACCATAAATGGTATAGTATTTCTTACATTTACTTAACCCTAAACGAATGTGAGCATTACAACCGGTACATTTAGATGGACGCTTTCTTCGATCTTTTGATTTCTTATCAGAACCATCACTATCATTAACCGTGTCAATGTCATGAAATGTCTTATGACCCTCTTTTGCACAAACTATATATTTAATTTTAATAACACCGTTTGATGTACATTGAGTATGCTTCCGTGCCTCAAAACCTCCTAACTTGGCATAATTTTTGTAAAACTCAAAGGCTTCATCAATTGATAAAAACTTCATACAAACTATTGGTTTGGATGAATCTGGAACATTAGGAATATAATTCTTTTTTCTAAAAGTAAGGGATATACGAACACCTGAAACATAAAAAAGAGAACATTGAATTACAAATAATGATTTAATGATTAATACATATAAACAAACACAACACACACATATATTAAATACAGCACAATAGAAACAATACACATAATTAAAACACACATCTACAGGAGGTATTTTTAATTTAAAACAGCACATATAAGGAAAAAAACAACACACATAATAAAAACAACACACATAATAAAAACAGCACGCTTTAAGAAAACAGCACACTTTATGAAAAAAGCACATATAATGATAACACATAGAAACAATTACAGCACAAACATATATAACAGCGAAACAAATACAACAAACACATATATAGATACAACACAATAGAAAAAACCACCGATTCACATAAGGTATTTTTAATTTAAAACATCACATATAAGGAAAACAGTACACATAATGAAAACAGCACACATAATAATCTACAACATAATTAATTGTTAATACATGTCGAAAGGTATTTAAACTCAAAACAGCACATATAACGAAAACAGCACAGAAAGGAAAACAACACAATTTCATAAAAACAACGTACACAATTAAACAAAACTGAGTATATTAAAATTGTAATTGGAACCTTCATTGACTGCAGGAAGACATTGTAAGTACAGATTAAAAGAATAACTTGATTCTCGCTCCAAAATTGATAAAAATCACGAGCTGAGGCTTTGGTTTCGTGAAATTGAAGATCCTTATGATTGTTTCAACGATCGAACGCTGCAAAAGTGGTATTGAAATCGGTTGGAATTACAAATTATAATAAAAACTCACGATCTCAGGATTCGATTCGTGAAATTGATGACGATGACAACTTGATTCGATCAAAATCGCCTCTAATCAGAATATGATTTCGTCTCGACCGCTGCAATACTGATTAGATATTGAAATCAATTTGAATTCTATAGTACATGAACTGATCGTGGATTCGAGTGTGAAATTGAGGTTGATCCACGCTGAAATCGTGAATTCTGTTGAAGAACAGAGAGTTTAAAGAATATCTTATTTCCAAAAATACCCTCCATTACTAAAAATTAAAAATGCCACATGTCACCATGATATTTATTCTTATGCAACTTAGGCAACTAATTATTCTTAGTTGAACCTCTACCTATATATATATATATATATATATATATATATATATATATATATATTGTATATTATAATGCACGAAAGAAGGATACCGGCCAAATTTAAGAGTTTTGTGATTTTTAAGCACAATGTACAACACAAAAATTCTAATTTATAAGGGCACTTTTGTCATTTAAGAAAACATGGACATTTAAATGCATTTACACATTGCACCTTTTGTTTATAACTAACTGTGAGTTTTTGTTAAATTGTTACAGTTCTTTACCTAATATAAAAAATATTTTTCTTTTATATATATTTTTTGTTGTATATTTGTTATAATATTTCGAGAGTGACAGTATAACCGTCTAATTTTTTTAAATGTTTTAGTGTAAACAAAACTTAGAACCGACATCTAGATTATAATGTACAACTACTCGATGCTATAAAGTACAACTAAATGATCAAAAACTAAAATCTAACCGGCAACAATCTCAACAACAATCTCAAAAACTAAATTCAAAGGTTATTGTTTAAATATATTCAAATGTAATTCAAAATGTGTAACTAAATCTAGATATTTACTCTACGTAATCTCCTCTATTATCTCATATGTTGTTGTTTCAAACTCATATATATCTTAAAATTAAGAGACACACCTTTATGCGCATATCGTATAACTTTTTTCTCTTTCTCTGTAGCACTATAAGAGAGAGAGGGAGATGGTGTTCATTAGAGAGAAAAAGGTGGTTCTAGAGCTCCGACGAGAGTCTCTGGCGAGTGGCGTATCTACCCAGACTAATCTTGACGACATGATCATGGTGGTGTTGGTAGTTTTTGTAACGCCTGCCTCCCAGGGCATACCCCGGGGAGCGTTACGCATCGGATATACAGAACACATAGTAATCAGAGAATACACAGCGGAAATCTAACTTTAATTATACATCAAAAACGTATAATACATCTATTATAATAGATAATACTATTACATCAGTTTAACTATACTAAAGATCCAAATATTCAACAACATTCTAGAACTTTATTTTCTCATAAACTAGCTCGTAATCTTCAATCCCTGCAATCACTTGGCACCTAGGATGTGTGTCCATAAAATAGAAAACATTTGGGACTCAGCATAAAGCTTGTGAGTTCATAAACATGGCATTCTTCAAAATTCAAAACATGTTATCATTGACTATTGCATCAAGCAGATACAGCCATGACAAACAGATAGGAACAGAGTAAGCATAGTATAAATTCACATAACCAGGCTATGTATACAAACTCCACTGGCTAAAGCAGAATCATACAAGCAGCCCTCAAGCATCCTATCAAGCATTGCCACATATCACAGATGCTATTGATAGTCAATTCTGCAATTATTACCAGTTATCAGAACATCACATCCCGTTTTAGAAAAACAGTTCAGAGGAACTCACCTCAATCAATCAAGTCAGTGATATCGTCTGCTCAGGTTCACTGCTATAAGGTATTATCCTATAAGCAAAATAACATTACTTAAGCTATATTCTAGCTAGTAACAAATTTTAGGGATGGTTCGTTATCTTTTTCTTTTTGTTAGTTTTATTTGGGCACTTTCTTTTATCCTATGCCAATCCTTTGGTACAACCCTTACTAGTTGGCATAACTCGGGCGTTTCCATCATACCCGAGCCAACCCTCGGGGTTACCCAATACCTTCCCTAATGATAACCTTAAAGTCTAATAATAATAATAATAACAACTACAACACTAAAAATAACAAATAATAATAATACTAACTATAACAATAAAAATAACAACTATAATAATAATAATAACTATAAAGATGATAATAATAATATTAATAATAACTATATTAATACTAATACTTATAATGATAATAATAATTATAATAATAACGACTATAATAATAATTAAACATAAACTTAAAAAGGGCGTACCTGAAAACTATCTACGGCAATTTGATGTAGAGTCTCCCCTACTCGCGCTCCTAGTCGCGCTCCTACTCGAGTACCAAAATGACTACTAGCAACACCCAACGGAGTATTGAGAACTCGGGATTCTCTTTATATTAGAGCGTTCCCAAAGAAACTTATGTTCTAAATTCAACCTTAAGGCTTATATTTATAAAGGAGTTGAAGAGAGTTGAAAGTGTTTGAGAGGCGATGTGGAATAGGAGTTCAAAGCAGTTCAAAGCGGCTGAGGTTCCGTTGAATTGCAATTTTGCAAATTGAAGTGTGATTTTATTATTATTTTATTATATATTATTATATTATTATAATTAATTCAGTTGCTTAACTCGTTTTTTCTTATAACTTTTAATATATAGCGTATTATGAAATTTCAAATATGTCGTTGTGACGAGCTTATTTTTCTCTACGAGTCAACCTAAGTTTAGTAAAAAACGGAGCAAGTTCGAATATAATATGTTATTATTATATTCAAACGGTCTCTTATAACATAAAAATTTCATCTAAAAACTTCAAACTTTAAATAGAAAATTTATTCATTACTTACTCGTTTGACAATATATGAAATGCAGAGTTCATATGACCCAAACACTCGGGTTGTTACATTCTCCTCCCCTTAAATGAATTTCGTCCTCGAAATTCGAAGGTTACTCGAACAGTTGAGGATATTTGACTTTCATTTCTTCTGCTAATTCCCAAGTCTTCTCGGGTCCTTTCTGACCTTGCCACTGGACCAATACTAGTGGAATTATTTTCTTTCTTAATTTTCATTCTTGAGAATCAAGAATCCTTATCGGTTTTTCAGTAAAGTTTAATTGCTCGTCTATTTGCACGTCCTCTAATGGCATTACTTGAGTCAGATCTGCCAAACACTTCCTTAGGTTCGATATATGAAAAGTATCATGAATACCTTTCAAAGTTTCAGGTAATTCTAGCTTGTATGCAACTGGACCAATTCTTGCGATGATTTTGAACGGTCCAATGTACCTAGGACTTAACTTCCCACGCTTACCGAGTCGCATTATTCCTTTCCATGGTGAGACTTTCAATATCACATAGTCTCCTTCTTGAAATTCTAAAGGTCTCCTTCTGTTATCTGCATAACTCTTCTGTCTATCCTGAGAAGCCTTTAGTCGTTGTCTGATTTGTTGGATTTTCTAAGTTGTCTCGAGAATAATTTCGGTTTTGGTCAATTGATCATCCCCTACTTCTGTCCAACAGATAGGAGTTCTGCATTTCCTACCATATAATGCTTCAAATGGTGCAGCCTTAATGCTGGAATGGTAGCTGTTGTTATAAGAAAATTCAATCAAAGGCAAATGATCATCCCAGCTACCTCCAAAATCAATCACGCAAGCACGCAACATGTCTTCTAAAGTTTGAATTGTTCGCTCACTCTGACCATCCGTCTGAGGATGATATGCAGTACTTAAACTGATTTTGGTTCCAAGTTCCTTTTGGAAACTTGTCCAGAATCTGGAAGTGAATCGACTATCTCTATCGGAGATAATGGATAAAGGCACTCCGTGCTTGCTTACTATTTCATCAATATATATCTTGGCTAGTTTTTCTATTAGATAGCTCTCACTTATGGGTAGAAAATGTGCTGACTTGGTTAGCCTGTCAACCACGACCCATATAGCCTTATATCCTTTTCGTGTTCTTGGAAGTTTTGTGACAAAATCCATGGTAACTTTATCCCATTTCCATACTGGCAACTCCAACTGTTGTAACTGACCGGCTGGTTTTTAAGTTCAATCTTAACTTGCAGACATGTTAAGCATTTCTCAACATACTGGGCTATGGATCTTTTCATATTAGGCCACTAGTAGTGATTTCGAATATCCTTATACATTTTGTTTGCTCCAAGATGCATTGTGTATTTGGACTTGTGGGCTTCATCTAATACTTTGTCCTGGATACCTCCAAATTTTGGGATCCAAATTCTCTGACCAAATCGTAGGACTCTATCCATTCCTTGAGTCAATAATTTCTGGTTACCCATCATTCTTTCAGCCTGAATATTCTCATCTTTCAACGCTTCAGTTTGAGCATTCTTGATTTGGTCTTTCCAATCAAACTTGACATCTACCTTTAATGCTTTTACCCTAATTGGTTTAACTCTTTCTTTCCGACTGAGAGCATCAGCGACTACGTTAGCCTTTCCTGGATGGTATTTGATTTCACAATCATAGTCATTGAGAAGTTCCATCCACCTTCTTTGCCTCATGTTTAACATCTTTTGATTAAAGATGTGTTGTAAGCTCTTATGGTCTGAGTAGATTACACACTTAGTACCATACAAGTAGTGTTGCCAAATCTTTAAGGCAAACACTATCGCACCCAATTCAAGGTCGTGCGTAGTATAGTTCTTTTCATGAACTTTTAGTTGTCGTGATGCATAGGCTATAACCTTGTCATGTTGCATCAACACACAACCTAAACCATTATATGAGGCGTCACAGTATATTGCAAAGTCTTTATTACCATCTGGTAATGAAAGTATGGGAGCACTACTAAGCTTTTATTTTAGAAGGTTGAAAGCTTCTTCTTGCTTTGGTCCCCGGTCAAACTTTACATTCTTTCGAGTCAAAGATGTTAAAGGGGTAGCAATCTTGGAGAAGTCATGAATAAACCTTCTATAATATCCTGCTAATCCCAAAAAGCTCCTAATCTCACTGGGATTCTTCGGTGATTCCCATTTCATCACAGCTTCTATCTTAGCTGGATCTATTTGTATTCCCTTCTTATTTATTACGTGACCAAGGAATTGAACTTCTCTTTTCCAGAAGTCACATTTAGAGAATTTTGCATAAAGCTTTTCTTGTCGAAGGGTTTCTAGAACCATTTTTAGATGTCTAGCGTGATCATCTTGGTCCTTAGAATAAATAAGTATGTCGTCTATAAAGACAATGACAAACTTATCCAAGTATAGCTTGCAAACTCTATTCATCAGATCCATGAATGCTGCAGGGCATACCCCGGGGAGCGTTACGTATCGGATATACAGAACACATAGTAATCACAGAATACACAGCGGAAATCTAACTTTAATTATACATCAAAAATGTATAATACATCTGTTATAATAGATAATACTATTACATCAGTTTAACTATACTAAAGATCCAAATATTCAACAACATTCTAGAACTTTATTTTCTCATAAACTAGCTCGTAATCTTCAATCCCTGCAATCACTTGGCACCTAGGATGTGTGTCCATAAAATAGAAAACATTTGGGACTCAGCATAAAGCTTGTGAGTTCATAAACATGACATTCTTCAAAATTCAAAACATGTTATCATTGACTATTGCATCAAGCAAATACAGCCATGGCAAACAGATAGGAACAGAGTAAGCATAGTATAAATTTACATAACCAGGCTATGTATACAAACTCCACTGGCTAAAGCAGAATCATACAAGCAGCCCTCAAGCATCCTATCAATCATTGCCAACCATCACAGATGCTATTGATAGTCAATTCTACAATTATTACCAGTTATCAGAACATCACATCCCGTTTTAGAAAAACAGTTCAGAGGAACTCACCTCAATCAATCAAGTCAGTGATATCGTCTGCTCAGGTTCACTGCTATCAGGTATTATCCTATAAGCAAAATAACATTACTTAAGCTATATTCTAGCTAGTAACAAATTTTAGGGATGATTCGTTATCTTTTTCTATTTGTTGGTTTTATTTGGGTACTTTCTTTTATCCTATGTCAATCCTTTGGTACAACCCTTACTAGTTGGCATAACTCGGGTGTTTCCATCATACCCGAGCCAACCCTCGGGGTTACCCAATACCTTCCCTAATGATAACCTTAAAGTCTAATAATAATAATAATAAACAACTACAACACTAAAAATAACAAATAATAATAATACTAACTATAATAACAAAAATAACAACTATAATAATAATAATAACTATAAAAATGATAATAATAATATTAATAATAACTATATTAATACTAATACTTATAATGATAATAATAATAATAATAATAACGACTATAATAATAATTAAACATAAACTTAAACAAGGGCGTACCTGAAAACTAACTACGGCAATTTGATGTAGAGTCTCTCCTACTCGCGCTCCTAGTCGCGCTCCTACTCGAGTACCAAAATGACTACTAGCAACACCCAATGGGGTATTGAGAACTCGAGATTCTCTTTATATTAGAGCGTTCCCAAAGAAACTTATGTTCTAAATTCAACCTTAAGGTTTCTATTTATAAAAGAGTTGAAGGGAGTTGAAAGTGTTTGAGAGGCGATGTGGGATAGGAGTTCAAAGCAGTTCAAAGCGCCTGAGGTTCCGTTGAATTACAATTTTGCAAATTGAAGTGTGATTTATTATTATTTTATTATATATTATATTTATTATAATTAATTCAGCTGCTTAACTCGTTTTTCTCTTATAACTTTTAATATATAGCGTATTATGAAATTTCAAATATGTCGTTGTGACGAGCTTATTTTTCTCTACGAGTCAACCTAAGTTTCGTAAAAAACGGAGCAGGTTCGAATATAATATGTTATTATTATATTCAAATGGTCTCTTATAACATAAAAATTTCATCTAAAAACTTTAAACTTTAAATAGAAAATTTATTCATTACTTACTCGTTTGACAATATATGAAATGCGGAGTTCATATGACCCAAACTCTCGGTTTGTTACAGTTTTCTTTGAATCACAATGGTGGTGGAGATACAAGGAGACGGCCGTATTTTTTGATGATGGCAGCCAGGGTTCCGCCAATCCGATGAACTCCATACGGCGATGTTAGGGTTTCGATGAGCACACACAACACCTTATCATCCCTTGAATGTTGTTCTTGTTCATAGATACACCATATTTAAGGGCTTTGAAGATTCGAACGGTAAGTGCTTCGGTCCAAGAGCAGTGATGAGGGATGCGAAAGCCGCTGCCATGGGTTCGGCAAGTGTGCCTTTTGTTGGTTTTTCGACATTCCCGGCTATCAAACATGTAGATTGATGGATTTTCAGTGATCTGGGTTTGTGTTTCTTATTTCTCATTTCCAATTTATCAACTTGAGGTTATCATTTATGCGTGTCTAACCTTACTTTTGCTTTTGGTTCTGATTTTAGATTGCAGGCTACTAACATTCTCACTTTCAAGTATATATTCTGTGTTTGGATTTGTTTATGGGTTTGGTTGTATTATATGACTTGTAACACCCGTAATTTCTTATTAAAGAAATTAAAAGAACAGAATAGAAAGAAACGGAAAGAAAACAAAAGTTAACTTAAGTGGAGGGGCCGAAAGTGCCAAATTTGCAAAGTTCATATTTATTTGCACAAAAAGGTGGTATGGCCACCCACTCTTGTTTCACATCATCACCATCTTCGGAAATTACAGAGAAAGAAAGCAGAACTCGATATTTTTAGAGAGAGAAGGAACAAGATACGAGATTTTGAAGATGAAACCAGAAAACTCGAAGTTTTGGTAAGAAATCTCGAGTTTTTGAAGCTTTAGATGATTCTAGACCCATATATGTGCTTATAAATGTGACCTGTGTGTGTTCGGGTGGTCTGGTGTGTGTGTTTTAGGTGTTAGAACAGTCGAAGAGGCTCTGGTGAAGAGTGTGAAATTGAAGAAACAACAAAGGTGAGTTTCTAGACCCCTTTTTACTCGTTTTTTAAATGATTTGGGGCTGGAAAATGCATGTATGTATGTTTCTATGAATTTGGGTATGATACCCGTATGTTATGTACATGTGTATGTTTATAGAATATGACTTGGGATGGACGTATGGTTATGTTTATGTTAAGTTTATGCCTGGAATCGTATGTACATGTTTAGAACTAAGTATTATGATGTTTGGGGATTGGAATATGAATTAGACACATGAACAGGCTGCTAATACGGCTAATAAATAGAATATGACTTGGGATGGACGTATGGTTATGTTTATGTTAAGTTTATGCCTGGAATCGTATGTACATGTTTAGAACTAAGTATTATGATGTTTGGGGACTGGAATATGAATTAGACACATGAACAGGCTGCTAATACGGCTAATAAGGTCAAATAGTGGTCATATGTCTGAAATTTGGACTTAGAAAACTAAGTACAAGATAATATGTCTGGATAGTGCTTATACGCCCAGGAATTTGCCTTAGAAATATTTTAAGGGTCATATGTCCCAACAGTACTCATATGTCCCAACAGTACTCATAAGTCTGGTAAATTTACTAAGTGTAGGGGGTCATATGTCCCAACAGTACTCATGAGTCCCAACAGTGCTTATGAGTCTGAACAATTACTAAGTATGGGAGGTGAAAAGTCTGAATAGTGGTCGTATGACTAGGAAAAATTTTCTAAGTATAAGGTAAAACGACTGAACAGGGCTCATACGCCCAACAGTGCTCATACGCCCAGAGTCGAAAATTTTCTAAGTGTAAGCTGGTATGTCCGACAGTGGTGAAACGACTAAACAGGGCTCTTACGCCCAAACACTTAGAATTTTTAACAGGATTTTCTTGGAGTCTGTGCAGTTGGGTTTTCGCATGAATGATGACTGGGACCTTATTATATGCGTATGATTATGGTTGAATGTAATAATACCCCCTTTCTTAATATTTTAATTAATATTAAGATTAGGGCTATTATTAAGATTATTATTGATATTATTATCATTAATATTATTAGTGTTATTATTAAGATGCTTATTAATAATAATATTGTATGACTCTACGTGGAATGATCATGATCAAGACAGGAATTATTAGTATCATTAATAAAGTGAAAGATTAATGATAAAGAAGAATGGAATGTAAATGAACGTAAGAAAGGCTTGCAAGCAAATGTATGGAGGTGCACACCCCTGGCAGGTGTTAGCTCAACTGTGATGCGGGTTCGCTACCCCGAAGGATGCACACAGGGTCAATCTTTGAGATTGACAATGGGTGAGCAACTTTGTGTTGCAAAAGACCGCAGAAGACTTACAACCCGTGAGGTTGGTAATGGGTGAGTGACTCAGTGTCGCAACAGACCAAAAGTCTTGCAATCCTTGAGATTGCTAATGGGTGAGCAACTATGTGTTGCAAAAGACCGGAAGAAGAATAATAAAAGTACGAATTGAACGATGATGAAGATAATGAAAATATTACCTATGTGTACGTACGATGTATGATCACCCATGAAAATGAGGAATGGTTTTTGAATGAAAACAAAGTATTTTAATTATAAAACTAGAACTCACTCAGCAATGCTGACTTTTATGTATTTTCCAGTTGGCAGGTAATAGGTTGCTGATGATGGCACGTGGGGATGGCTACTTGGCGGGCAAGACTGACACCCATTTATGTTTTGACAACACTGTTGTTTTGTAATTCATGCAACTAATTATTTTGTGATTCCTAAACTAGAATGTATTACTTAGCAACAGTGTTTAAAATGAATGAATGGATTTTTGCTAAAATTAATTCCGCTGCTTTAATTTATAATATGAATGTTTTATGCTGTGAATGACCAACTGTGAGGTGCCCGGGAAGGAGGCCTTACAAGTTGGTATCAGAGCTAAATTTTAAGTGAAACGGGTAAATTTTCAAAAATAAACCTTAACTTAAACTGAGAATGGGACGGAAAGAGGGATGTCAGCCCGAGTAGCCATGTGCCATCAGGTATTGTTTTTCTTAAAAGTTAATCAGTGTTATGTGCGTGTGCTATGTGATTTATGTGTTCTTAGTAGATTTAGATGCTGATGTAGTCAGGATAGGAAGTGCTTGGGGTGTGAAGAGTAAAGTAAGTGGCTAATCACAACCGGCCACTGTAATTAGGGACTTACTATACTTAACATAAACTGAGCTGTTCCTTGAATGACTGTTTTAGTGTTTGAATCTTATAGTGCATAGGAAAATGGCTGGGAAGAAACCTTCTAAGGCTGTTAGAGGTAGAGGTCGTCCACGTACGACTAGGAGCAGTGCTAAAGCTCCTAAGACGACTCCTGTGAACCCCGAGGTTCCTGACCGGAATGAAGAAACTGAGAATGCTAACCTGAATGCCTCAGCTAGGGAGGCGATTGCTGATGAGGTACACCAGGTCCTGCAGGCAGTTATGCCATCTGTAGTGATCGATGTTATTCGAGCTGTGAGGAATGAGGAGATAAAGGAGAAGGAGGACAGGAGAGGTTCAACTGGGAAGGAAAGCAAGGGGGAGAGGAACGACCGGATCCTGAGATAGTAGTATCTGATGAAGAGGAAGATGATGTGGTAGGGGTGACGACCAAGGGATGCATTTACGGGGCATTTCAGAGGTGCAAGCCCCCGACTTTCGATGGCAATGGCACTGCTGCAACCGCTCACCGATGGGTAAGGGAGATGGAAGCGGTACTCGAGATCAGTGAGTGCCGGGAAGATTAGAAGGTGAAGTTTGCCACCCACTCCTTTACTAACTCAGCACTATGTTGGTGGGATAATATCGTCCAAGCTGAGGGCAGCAGGGCCATAGGAAAGATGAAATGGTCCGAGTTGAGGAAGCTGGTAATTGAGGAGTTTTGTCCTCACAGGGAACTCGATAAGATCGAGAGGGAGTTCCTACAATTTGAAGCGGGAACCATGACCCACCAGCAATACACTACCAAATTCAATGAGATGGCTAGGCTGGTGCCAGATCAAGTAACACCGGTGTCACGGAAGATTAACCGGTACGTTCAGGGGCTGCCAGCCGACATTCGTAGGCATTTGATTGCTGCACGACCAAGCACTTTTAGGTCGACAGTGGATTTGGCTGGGAGGCTCTATGATGAGAGGGAGGTAGCGGATGCAGAGGTGAAGAAGGCTGGTGGGGGTGACCGAAACTGGAATGGGAAGCGGTTCGGGCGTGGTGGCATTACCCCGAACAACAAAAGGATGAGAGTGGATGACCGTAGGGTGGGGCCATCAAGCTCAGGGCCCAAAAGGTGTGGCAAGTGCGGGAAGGAGCATACGGGTGAGTGCAGAATAGGGCTCAAGGTGTGCTACAGGTGCGGGAAGCTGGGCCACATCTCGAAGGACTGTAAGGAGCTGAGGTGTTACACCTGCGGTGAGGCGGGCCATATGAGTAAAGACTGCAGAAAGCCGAGGGCGGAGAGTTCCGGGGCAAAGAAGACGGCCGGGACTGAAGGGCAGAAGGCAAGTGCCAGAGCTTTCACCATGACCAGAGAGGAGGCTAGGACGGACCCCGATGTGGTGTCAGGTACGTTTCTAGTAAATCAAACTCTTGCTTCTGTGGTATTTGATTCTGGTGCTAGTAAGAGTTTCATTTCTGCTACTTTCTGTGCTAAATTACCTGTTAGTAGCAAATGCATTGATGAGCCCTTTGAGGTAGAAACCGCTATTGGTAAGTCCACTAGAGTTACCGATGTGATAGAGGACTGTACCGTAGAATTAGAAAGTCATAGGTTTGCTGCTAGATTACATGTGATGCCCCAAGGTGGATTTGATGTAGTACTAGGGATGGATTAGTTGGCAACCTATGAAGCGAATATCGTATGTCGAAAGAAGATGATTAGACTGACGGCATCTGACGGAAGTCCGGTAACGATATACGGTGATCGGGTAACGATGATTCCGAAGGTGATTTCGATGGCGGTGGCAGGCAAGTGTATGAGGCGTGGGTGCAGCGCCTACTTATGTTACGTAAAGGATGTGGAAACGCCAACACCACAACTATCCGACGTTCCGGTTGTGTGTGAGTTTCCAGATGTATTCCCGGAAGACTTATCGGGATTGCCACCTGACCGCGAAATCGAATTCCAGATCGACTTGATACCCGGTGCCCAACTTGTTGCTAAAGCACCGTATCGATTGGCTCCGACAGAAATGAAGGAGTTGATGGAGCAACTGCAAGAGTTGCTTGATAAGGGCTTCATTAGACCGAGTATCTCTCCTTGGGGTGCTCCGGTCTTATTCGTGAAAAAGAAGGACGGTAGCATGAGAATGTGTATCGACTACCGTGAATTGAACAAGTTGACAATAAAGAATCGGTATCCGTTACCGAGAATCGATGACTTGTTCGACCAGCTCCAGGGTGCCAGTTGGTTCTCGAGAATAGATCTTCGATCTGGCTACCATCAATTGAAGGTAAAGGAGCAGGACATTCCTAAAACAGCTTTTCGGACGCGCTACGGTCACTACGAGTTTCTCGTCATGTCTTTTGGGTTGACCAATGCGCCAGCTGCTTTTATGGATTTGATGAACCGAGTGTGTCGGCCAATGTTAGATAAATCAGTGATTGTGTTCATCGATGATATCCTGATTTATTCGAGGAGCGAAGAAGAGCATGCCGGCCATATTCGGGAAGTGTTGGAGACCTTGAGAAGGGAGAAGTTGTATGCTAAGTTCTCCAAATGTGCTTTTTGGCTACGTGAGGTGCAATTTCTGGGTCACGTGGTAAATGCAGAGGGAATCATGGTGGACCCAGCAAAGGTTGAGGCTGTGATGCAATGGAAATCACCAAAGACGCCATCCGAGATTCGTAGCTTCTTGGGATTGGCGGGCTATTACAGGAGATTTATTCAAGACTTCTCCAAGATAGCCTCACCTTTGACAAAATTGACCCGCAAGGACGTGAAATTCGTGTGGGGTCGAGAGCAGGAGACTGCCTTTGAGGAGTTGAAGACAAGACTAACACAAGCTCCTGTTTTGACATTGCCCGAGGTGAATGAAGACTTAGTGGTCTATTCAGATGCATCTTATTCTGGGCTAGGTTGCGTGTTGATGCAACGTGGAAGGGTAATAGCCTATGCATCTCGACAACTGAAAACCCACGAAGTCAACTATCCCACACATGATCTAGAATTAGCCGCGGTGGTTTTTGCGTTGAAGATTAGCACTATCTATACGGGACGAAGTGCACAATCTTCACCGACCACAAAAGCTTGAAGTACTTCTTCGAGCAGAAAGATCTGAACATGAGGCAGAGGCGATGGTTGGAACTAATAAAGGATTATGATTGCGAAATCCATTACCATCCGGGCAAGGCCAACGTGGTGGCCGATGCCCTTAGCCGAAAAGAAAGGCCTGAGCCGATTCGGGTGAAGGCTTATCAGTTAATCATGACCTCCGACGTGATGACACAGGTTAAGGAGTTTCAAGACGAGGCTTTGAAAGAAGATCGTCTTAACTCCGAAAGGATGAGAGGTCTAGTTACGGAATTGGGTGAGAACACTCTTGGTGTTAAGACCCGATTTGGGCGAATATGGATTCCTCGATACGGGGATCTACGTGAAAAGATCATGGATGAGGCCCATAAGACTCGATACTCCATTCACCCCGGTGCTACCAAAATGTACCATGATATGAAGAAGGATTACTGGTGGCCGGGTATGAAACGTGACGTAGTGGAGTACGTGAGTAAGTGCCTGACTTGTTTACAAGTAAAAGCAGAACACCAGAAACCGTACGGGAAGATCCAACCATTGGATATACCCGAGTGGAAGTGGGAGAACATCACCATGGACTTTATCACGAAGTTACCACGTACCCCTAAAGGGTATGATGCTATATGGGTGATAGTTGACCGCCTGACGAAGAGTTCCCACTTCCTACCGATCCGTGAAACGTACTCATCTGAAAGATTGGCGGATCTGTTCATCAAGGAAATTGTAGCTCGTCATGGTGTACCGGTGTCTATTGTGTCTGATCGTGACACCCGGTTTACCTCCAAGTTTTGGAAGAGATTTCATGATGCAATGGGGACGAGGCTACACATTAGTACAGCATATCACCCTCAGACAGACGGTCAGTCTGAGAGGACGATCCAAACACTCGAAGACATGCTTCGGGCGTGCGTGATCGATTTTGGAGGAAGTTGGGATGATCACTTGCCGTTAGCAGAATTCTCGTACAACAATAGCTATCATGCCAGTATTGGCATGCCACCCTACGAGATGCTATACGGTAGGAGATGTAGGATGCCCGTATGTTGGGGAGACATTGGGCAGAAGGAACTGGGAGGTGTTGAGGTGATTAAAGCAACGACTGAGAAATTGGAAAAGATCAAAGCCTTCATGAAGGCGGCGAAAGATAGGCAAAAGTCGTATGCTGACAAGAGGCGAAGACCGATAGAGTTCAAGGTTGGCGACCGAGTCATGTTGAAGGTCTCACCTTGGAAAGGGATTATCCGATTCAGGAAAAGGGGTAAGCTAAGCCCGAGATACATAGGACCTTTCCGAATCATCGCCCGAGTGGGAGAAGTAGCCTATCGACTTGAACTGCCAGATGAGTTAAGTGGAATTCATCCCACATTCCATGTATCTCATCTGAGAAAGTGCTTAGCTAATGAAGACATGGTTGTACCACTGGAGGACATCGAGGTGGATGAGAGGCTCAACTACGTGGAGCAACCAGTGGCAATCATTGATCGTAAAGAAAAGAGGTTGAGGAATAAAGTGGTTCCTCTTGTGTGTGTACAGTGGAAGCACAGGAAGGGCCGAGTCTACGTGGGAGACCGAAGAAGAGATGACACAATATTACCCACATCTGTTTGAGGAATAACAGGTTTCGGGGACGAAACCTGTATAAGGGGGGTGGACTTGTAACACCCGTAATTTCTTATTAAAGAAATTAAAAGAACAGAATAGAAAGAAATGGAAAGAAAACAAAAGTTAACTTAAGTGAAGGGGCCGAAAGTGCCAAATTTGCAAAGTTCATATTTATTTGCACAAAAAGGTGGTATGGCCACCCACTCTTGTTTAACATCATCACCATCTTCGGAAATTACAGAGAAAGAAAGCAGAATTCGATATTTTTAGAGAGAGAAGGAACAAGATACGAGATTTTGAAGAAGAAACCAGAAAACTCGAAGTTTTGGTAAGAAATCTCGAGTTTTTGAAGCTTTAGATGATTCTAGACCCATATATGTGCTTATAAATGTGACCTGTGTGTGTTCGGGTGGTCTGGTGTGTGTGTTTTAGGTGTTAGAACAGTCGAAGTGGCTCTGGTGAAGAGTGTGAAATTGAAGAAACAACAAAGGTGAGTTTCTAGACCCATTTTTACTCGTTTTTTAAATGATTTGGGGCTGGAAAATGCATGTATGTATGTTTCTATGAATTTGGGTATGATACCCGTATGTTATGTACATGTGTATGTTTATAGAATATGACTTGGGATGGACGTATGGTTATGTTTATGTTAAGTTTATGCCTGGAATCGTATGTACATGTTTAGAACTAAGTATTATGATGTTTGGGGACTGGAATATGAATTAGACACATGAACAGGTTGCTAATACGGCTAATAAGGGCAAATAGTGGTCATATGTCTGAAATTTGGACTTAGAAAACTAAGTACAAGATAATATGTCTGAATAGTGCTTATACGCCCAGGAATTTGCCTTAGAAATATTTTAAGGGTCATATGTCCTAACAGTACTCATATGTCCCAACAGTACTCATAAGTCTGGTAAATTTACTAAGTGTAAGGGGTCATATGTCCCAATAGTACTCATGAGTCCCAACAGTGCTCATGAGTCTGAAAAATTACTAAGTATGGGAGGTGAAAAGTCTGAATAGTGGTCGTATGACTAGGAAAAATTTTCTAAGTA
Source organism: Flaveria linearis (assembly GCA_024085815.1). Taxonomy (NCBI): domain Eukaryota; kingdom Viridiplantae; phylum Streptophyta; class Magnoliopsida; order Asterales; family Asteraceae; genus Flaveria; species Flaveria linearis. Next base: position 100,479,804 of record CM044001.1, read on the forward strand.
TAAGGTAAAACGACTGAACAGGGCTCATACGCCCAACAGTGCTCATACGCCCAGAGTCGAAAATTTTCTATGTGTAAGCTGGTATGTCCGACAGTGGTGAAATGACTGAACAGGGCTCTTACGCCCAAACACTTAGAATTTTTAACAGGATTTTCTTGGAGTCTGTGCAGTAGGGTTTTCGCATGAATGATGACTGGGACCTTATTATATGCGTATGATTATGGTTGAATGTAATAATACCCCTTTTCTTAATATTTTAATTAATATTAAGATTAGGGCTATTATTAAGATTATTATTGATATTATTATCATTAATATTATTAGTATTATTATTAAGATGCTTATTAATAATAATATTGTATGACTCTACTTGGAATGATCATGATCAAGACAGGAATTATTATTATCATTAATAAAGTGAAAGATTAATGATAAAGAAGAATGGAATGTAAATGAACGTAAGAAAGGCTTGCAAGCAAATGTATGGAGGTGCACACCCCTGGCAGGTGTTAGCTTAACTGTGATGCGGGTTCGCTACCCCGAAGGATGCACACAGGGTCAATCTTTGAGATTGACAATGGGTGAGCAACTTTGTGTTGCAAAAGACCGCAGAAGACTTACAACCCGTGAGGTTGGTAATTGGTGAGTGACTCAGGGTCGCAACAGACCAAAAGTCTTGCAATCCTTGATATTGCTAATGGGTGAGCAACTATGTGTTGCAAAAGACCGGAAGAAGAATAATAAAAGTACGAATTGAACGATGATGAAGATAACGAAAATATTACCTATGTGTACGTACGATGTATGATCACCCATGAAAATGAGGAATGGTTTTTGAATGAAAACAAAGTATTTTAATTATAAAACTAGAACTCACTCAGCAATGCTGACTTTTATGTATTTTTCAGTTGGCAGGTAACAGGTTGCTGATGATGGCACGTGGGGATGGCTACTTGGTGGGCAAGACTGACACCCATTTATGTTTTGACAACACTGTTGTTTTGTAATTCATGCAACTAATTATTTTGTGATTCCTAAACTAGAATGTATTGCTTAGCAACAGTGTTTAAAATGAATGAATGGATTTTTGCTAAAATTAATTCCGCTGCTTTAATTTATAATATGAATGTTTTATGCTGTGAATGACCAACTGTGAGGTGCCCGGGAAGGAAGCCTTACAGCACTCTTTGTATGTATGCTTACACACTGGAATTTGTTTTGTTATAGAGCCATGCTATTTTCTTTCATGTATAATTGATGTCTCGTATGTTATTACTCATCAGGTAAGCAAGCCTTTTTTAAAATATCTTGAATTGCTTCATCTATGCTTGTGAAATTTGACATATTATCACATATCGTTAGTTTTCTTATAAAATCTTGGGATTAAAGCCTACGCTTTTGTTATAATGATCATATTGAAAGCAAGCAAGGGGTATATCCTACTAGTAACATTGCTTTAAAATGTTTCACAGTGCTCTTGATGGAGTTGTAAATCAATGACAAATTCAGGCCAAATGATATGTTTTATTTCACTACGTGTTTTATATCTCTATCGTGTATTTTTGGTTACATGGTCTTTTCTAAAATTTTTCACATTTTGAATTTAATTACCTCACAATTACATAATATTTATATTGCTCCTTCAATTCAAAGTTTTGTGTAATTTGGAAACTAACTAGTAGTTCTTGAAGATTTAAATAATACTTACATTGCTACTTTAATTCACAAGTAGATCGAAACAGAACTAGCAACACTCATAAGGTAATTAATTATTTAAAGTTGGATAAGATATTCATGTGGGTATTTTTTTGTCATAGTTACTTAGACTACTTGGTATGTATGTATACATATAACTTTTGCATTTTAATTAAAAGAAATTCTTTACCCTCACTGGCTAAGATATTAGATGTATTATTGCATATGTATATATATACACGTATGTGTAGATTTGGTTTAAAATTGAGATGAATATGAATACCAAACCATAAGGAAGCGCCGTTGTTAACTTACGAAGGATCAAATATAACATTTACCAAAGACGAGTATCATTATAAAAAGTGTCGCACCCGCTGTATCGTGCGGGTACGCTACTAGTGTGTGTGTGTGTGTGTGTGTATATATATATATATAGGGGAGGGATCAAATAAAAACCATATTTATAATTGAAAACCGTGAAAACCACCACTATCCAATTACATAATTTATAATTGATTTAATTTTTTGATTGTTTAAAGTATATTTCAGTAAACTTTAACCTTATTTTTTAAGGTCATTATTTATTTTTTAATTTAAACTCCAAGGTTGACGATGATAACGAATCGAGTTACGTATACGTAACTTGTATGAGTTAGATGTACGTAACTCTTAGTTGTACACTTGGTAACACGTACTTACATATACATAACCCTTACATATATGTATCTATTAGTTATACACTTTGTAAAACGTACTTACATTTATGTAACCCCTGGTTTTCATGGTTTTCAATTATAAACATGGTTTTCATTTGATCCCTCCCCTATATATATATATATATATATATATATATATATATATATATATATATATATATATAGGGAGGGATCCTAAGAAAACCATATATTTTTTAGAAAACCAAGAAAATCAATACTATCCAATCAAAAATTTTCATTTTTTATTTATATTTATTATTTTCAAGGGGTGTTTTAGTAATTGTCTATGTATTTTATTTTTAGTAAATATTAATGGTTGACTCATATTCCTAATTTTACTCCTTTTTGTTGAACAAATTTTGAATATTTTTAAAAACCAACGATTCTTCTCTTCTTTTTCAACTGGCTGATTATTTCTTGTCTTCTTTATTTGTTTTCTGATTGCTTACATACACGTAAGTTTCACCATTTTAACGTAATAGTATGCATATTGTTTTTTCTTTGTTTGCTAATTGCTAATTTGGTTGTGTTTACACATACGTAAGCAGGTTACATATGATGCATCTATTCGCCGTTGGTTATTTAAGAAAATGGAGATGAAGACAATTTGTGATTAATATGAAGATGATTGTTACGTATATGTACTCAAATTACATATACGGAACCATGTCAACGTATGTGCAATTTTTTAAGCTTAAAATATTGTTCTATAATAGTTGTGTGTTATAGTTATAGTTTTTTTCTATTATTTTTAGCCGATTATCAATTCTTATAGTAATTTATTTGTATTTTCTGATTTGTATATCATTTTAGTGAGTGATACACATATATAAGTTTTATCATTTTAATGTAATAACAATTGTTTTTTTTATTTTATGCTTGTTTACATATAAGTAAGCATGTTGTAGAGAGCAAATATATTTTGAACATATATGTGAACATGTTTACATATATGTAAGCATGTATGTAAATAATATAGATTTGCAGGAAAAAAAACTTGAACAATCAAGGTTCTTTATCTACCAATGTATATGAATCTTCAAGTGGAACCCGATACTTGACTCCTAATGTTCCAGTTGAGTACAAGCTTGTTGTAGGAACCAGATTCGATACATGGAAGATGTGACCGAATAATGCATTGGGTGTATCATTATAAAATAATTCTTGATCTATCCTTATATATTTATGTAACCTAATAATTCTAAGAATATCTGGATTCTATATCTTAAACATAATAAAAAAACATATATGAAACTAAACATGTAAGGCCCCCTTCCCGGGCACCTCACAGTTGGTCATTTATAGCATAAAACATACATAATATAATTTTAAGCAGCGGAATTAAGTTTAACAAAAACCATCCATTCATTATGAAAACTGTTGCTAAGCAATACATTCTAGTTTATAAGTCACAAAATGTTAGACGAATGAATTACAAAACAACAGTATTGTCAAAAAGTGAATGGATGTCAGTCTTGCCCGCCAAGTAGCCATCCCGGGTGCCATCCTCAGCAACCTGTCACCTGCCAACTGGAAAATACATAAAAGTTAGCGTTGCTGAGTGAGTTCTAGTTTTATAATTAAAATACTTTATTTTTCATTCAAAACCGTTCCCCATCTTCTTAGGTGATCATACATCGTACGTACACATAGGTAATATTTTTATTATCTTCACCATCGTTCAATTCGTACTTTTATTATTCTTCTCCCGGTCTTTTGCAACACATAGTTGCTTAACCATTAACGATCTCAAGGATCTCAAGACTTTTGGGTCTGTTATGACACCGAGTCACTCACCCATTTCCAACCTCACCGGTTGTAAGTCTTCTGCGGGCTTTTGCAACGCCAAGTTGCTCACCCATTAGCAATCTCAAGGATTGCAAGGCTTCTGCGGGCTTTTGCAACACCAAGTTGCTCACCCATTAGCAATCTCAAGGATTGCAAGGCTTCTGCGGGCTTTTGCAACACCAAGTTGCTCACCCATTATCAATCTCAAAGATTGTAAGCCTTCTGCGGGCTTTTGCAACACCAAGTTGCTCACCCATTATCAATCTCAAGGATTGTAAGCCTTCTGCGGGCTTTTGCAACACCAAGTTGCTCACCCATTATCAATCAAGACTTTCGTTTATTCATTTACATTCCACTTTCTATTACCATTAATCTTCCACTATATTAATGATAATAATTCCTGTCTTGATCATGATCATTACACGTAGGCTCATACAACATTATTATTAATAAGCATATTAATAATAATAGCACTGATAATATTAATAATCATATTAATATTAATCCCCATATCAGCCCTAATCATAACATTAATTAAAATATTAAGAAAGGGTATTAATACATTCAGACATAATCATTCGCATCCAATAAAGTCCAAGTCAACATCCCTGTGAAACCCTACTGCACGAACTCCAAGGGAAACATGTTAAAAAGTCTAAGCATTTTGGGCGTATGAGCCCTGTTCTAGGCGTTTCACCACTGTCGGGCATATCAGCTACACTTAGAAAATTTTCAGGCTCTGGGCGTATGAGCACTGCTGGGCGTATGACCCCTGTTGGTCGTATTAGCCCTGTTGGTCGTACCATCCCCTACTTAGAAAATATTTTCTGGTCATACGACTAGAATTCAGACTTTTCACCTTTTTACTTAGTTTTCAGACTCATGGGTACTGTGGGACTCACGAGTCTTGTAGGGACTTATAAGTCCCCATACTTGGCAAATTTTTCAGACTTATGAGTCTGGTCGTTTTAGGACTATTGGACATATTACAGGCTTGGACACATCACCCCACTTAGCCTATTTCTAAGGCACTTCTTTGGGCGTATAAGCACTATTGGACTCATTAACTTGTATTTAATTATTCTAAGTCCAAATTTCAGACATATTTGTAACCTATCCATGTGTCTAATTCATATTCCAAGTCCCAAACATCATAATGCCTAGTTCTAAATACATTCAAATCATACGGGTATAAAACCCAAATTTTATAAAACATACTTACATGCATTTTCCAGCCCCAAAACGTTTAAAACAGGTAAAAAGGGGTCTAGAAACTCACCTTAGTTTGTCTTCGGGTTTTGATATCCCTTCCTTGAACTTCTCAGTTGTTTCTAACACCTAAAACACACACACACATATCACCGAACACATAAAACACATTTATAAGCACACATACGGTTCTAGAATCATCTTAAAACTTCAAGAACTCGAGATTTCTTACCAAAACTTCTAGTTTTCAGATTGCTCTTTAAAAATCCCGAGAATTCTCTGCTTTTGTGCTTTCTCTCTCTAAAAATATCGAGTTCTGTTTTCTTTTCTCCTAGAATTCTGAATGAAAGGATATGCAGGCATTATGGGCGGCCATACCTCCCTTTTTGTACAAAATTAATGTGAACTTTGCCCATTTGGCACTTTTGGCCCTTCCACAAAAGTAGACTCTTTATTTCCTTTCCCTTTCTTTCTATTTCATTCTTTTAATTCCTTTAATAAGAGATTACAGGTGTTACAAGTCCACCCCCCTTATATAGGTTTCGTCCCCGAAACCTGTTATTCCTCAAACAGATGTGGGTAATGTTGTCTCATCTCTTCTTCAGTCTCCCACGTAGACTCGGATCCCTTCCTGTGCTTCCACTGTTCACGCACAAGAGGAACCACTTTATTCCTCAACCTCTTCTCCTTACGATCAATGATTGCCACTGGTTGCTCCACGTAGTTGAGCCGCTCATCCACCTCGATATCCTCCAGTGGTACAACCATGTCTTCATCAGCTAAGCACTTTCTCAGATGAGATACATGGAATGTGGGATGAATTCCGCTTAACTCATCCGGCAGCTCAAGTCGATAGGCCACCTCTTCTACTCGTGCGATAATTCGGAAAGGTCCTATATATCTCGGGCTTAGCTTACCTCGTTTCCTGAATCTAATAATTCCTTTCCAAGGTGAGACCTTCAACATGACTCGGTCACCAACCTTGAACTCTATCGGTCTTCGCCTCTTGTCAGCATACGACTTTTGCCTATCTTTCGCCGCCTTCATGAAGGCCTTGATCTTTTCCAACTTCTCAGTCGTAGCTTCGACCACCTCAACACCTCCTAACTCTTTCTGCCCAATGTCTCCCCAGCATACGGGCGTCCTACATCTCCTACCGTATAGCATCTCGTAAGGTGGCATGCCAATGCTAGCGTGATAACTGTTGTTGTACGAGAATTCTGCTAACGGCAAGTGGTCGTCCCAACTTCCTCCAAAATCGATCACGCACGCCCGAAGCATGTCCTCGAGTGTTTGGATCGTCCTCTCAAACTGACCGTCTGTCTGAGGGTGATATGCTGTACTAATGTGTAGTCTCGTCCCCATTGCATCGTGAAATCTCTTCCAAAACTTAGAGGTAAACCGGGTGTCGCGATCAGACACAATAGACACCGGTACACCATGACGAGCTACAATTTCTTTGATGAACAGATCCGCCAATCTTTCAGATGAGTACGTTTCGCGGATCGGTAGGAAGTGGGCACTCTTTGTCAAGCGGTCAACTATCACCCATATGGCATCATACCCTTTTGGGGTACGTGGTAACTTCGTGATGAAATCCATGGTGATGTGTTCCCACTTCCACTCGGGTATATCCAACGGTTGGATCTTCCCGTAAGGCTTCTGGTGTTCCGCCTTCATTTGTAAGCAAGTCAAGCACTTACTTACATACTCCACTACGTCGCGTTTCATACCCGGCCACCAGTAATCCTTCTTCATATCGTGGTACATTTTGGTAGCACCGGGGTGAATGGAGTATCGGGTCTTATGGGCCTCGTCCATAATTTTACCACGTAGATCCCCGTATCGGGGAATCCACATTCGCCCAAATCGGGTCTTAACACCAAGAGTGTTCTCACCCAATTCCGTAGCTAGGCCTCTCATCCTTTCGGAGTTAAGACGATCTTCTTTCAATGCCTCGTCTTCGAACTCCTTAACCTGTGTCATCACATCGGGGTTCATGATCAGCTGATAAGCCTTCACCCGAATCAGCTCAGGTCGTTCTTTTCGGCTAAGGGCATCGGCCACCACGTTGGCCTTGCCCGGATGGTAATGGATTTCGCAGTCATAATCCTTTATGAGCTCCAACCATCGCCTTTGCCTCATGTTTAAATCTTTCTGCTCGAAGAAATACTTCAAGCTTTTGTGGTCTGTGAAGATGGTGCACTTTGTCCCGTATAAATAGTGCCGCCAAATCTTCAACGCGAAAACCACCGCGGCTAGCTCTAAATCGTGCGTGGGATAGTTGACTTCGTGGGTTTTCAGTTGTCGAGATGCATAGGCTATTACCCTTCCACGTTGCATCAACACGCAACCTAGCCCAGAATAAGATGCATCTGAATAGACCACTAAGTCTTCATTCCCCTCGGGCAAAGTCAAAACAGGAGCTTGTGTTAGTCTTGTCTTCAACTCCTCAAAGGCGGTCTCCTGCTCTCGACCCCACACAAATTTCACGTCCTTTCGGGTCAATTTTGTCAAAGGTGAGGCAATCTTGGAGAAGTCTTGAATAAATCTCCTGTAATAGCCCGCCAATCCCAAGAAGCTACGAATCTCAGATGGCGTCTTTGGTGATTTCCATTGCATCACAGCCTCAACCTTTGCTGGGTCCACTATTATTCCTTCTGCATTTACCACGTGACCCAGAAATTGTACCTCGCGTAACCAGAAGGCACACTTGGAGAACTTAGCGTACAGTTTCTCCCTTCTCAAAGTTTCCAATACTTCCCGAATGTGACCGGCATGCTCTTCTTCGCTCCTTGAATAAATAAGAATATCATCGATGAACACAATCACCGATTTATCTAACATTGGCCGACACTCTCGGTTCATCAAATCCATAAAGGCAGCTGGCGCGTTAGTTAGACCAAATGACATAACGAGAAACTCATAATGTCCATAACGCGTACGGAAAGCTGTTTTAGGAACGTCCTGCTCCTTCACTTTCAACTTGTGGTAGCCAGATCGAAGATCTATCCTCGAGAACCAACTGGCACCTTGGAGCTGGTCGAACAAGTCATCGATTCTCAGTAACGGATACCGATTCTTTATTGTCAACTTGTTCAATTCACGGTAGTCGATACACATTCTCATGCTACCGTCCTTCTTCTTCACAAATAAGACCGGAGCACCCCAAGGAGAGATACTCGGTCTAATAAAGCCCTTGTCAAGCAACTCCTGCAGTTGCTCCATCAACTCTTTCATCTCCGTCGGAGCCAAGCGGTACGGTGCTTTAGCAACAGGTTGGGCACCGGGTATCAGATCGATTTGAAACTCAATTTCGCGGTCAGGTGGCAATCCCGATAAGTCCTCCGGGAACACATCTGGAAACTCACACACAACCGGAACATCGGATAGTTGTGGTGTTGGCGCTTCCACATCCTTTACGTAGCATAAGTAGGCATTGCACCCACGCCTCATGCACTTCCCCGCCACCGCCATCGAAATCACCTTCGGAATCATCGTTACCCGATCACCGTATATTGTCACCAGACTTCTGTCAGATGCCGTCAATCTAATCATCTTCTTTCGACATACTATATTCGCTTCATAGGCTGCCAACCAATCCATCCCTGGTACTACATCAAATCCACCTAGGGGCATCACATGTAATCTAGCAGCAAACCTATGACCTTCTAACTCTATGGCACAGTCCTCTATCACACCCGTAACTCTAGTGGACTTACCAATAGCGGTTTCTACATCAAAGGGCTCATCAATGCATTTACTACTAACAGGCAATTTAGCACAGAAAGTAGCAGAAATGAAACTCTTACTAGCACCAGAATCAAATAACACAGAAGTAAGAGTTTGATTTACTAGAAACGTACCTGACACAACATCGGGGTCCGTCCTAGCCTCCTCCCTGGTCATGGTGAAAGCTCTGGCACTCGTCTTCTGCCCTTCAGCCCCGACCGTCTTCTTCGCCCCGGAACTCTCCACCATCTGCTTCCCGCAGTCTTTGCTCATATGACCCGCCTCACCGCAGGTGTAACACCTCAAATCTTTACAGTCCCTCGAGATGTGGCCCAGCTTCCCGCACCTGTAGCACACCTTGGGCCCCATTCTGCACTCCCCCGTGTGCTCCTTCCCGCACTTGCCACACCTTTTGGGCCCTGAGCTTGATGACCCCAGCCTACGGTCATCCCCTCTCATCCTTTTGTTGTTCGGGGTAAAGCCACCACACCCGAACCGCTTCCCGTTCCAATTCCGGTCAGCACCACCAGATTTCCTTGACTCCACCACTGTCACTTCCCTTTCATCATAGAGTCTGCCAGCCAGATCCACTGCCGACCTAAACGTGCTTGGCCGAGCAGCAATCAAGTGCCTACGAATGTCGGCTGGCAGTCCCTGAATGTACCGGTTAATCTTCCGAGATACCGGTGTCACTTGATCTAGCACCAGCCTCGCCATCTCATTGAACTTGGCAGTGTATTGTTGGTGGCTCATGGTTCCCGCCTCGAGTTGCAGGAACTCTCTCTCAATCTTATCAAGTTCACTGTGAGGACAGAATTCCTCAATTACCAGCTTCTTCAACTCGGGCCACTTCATCTTGCCTATAGCCCTACTACCCTCAGCTTGGACAATATTGTCCCACCAACATAGTGCTGAGTCGGTAAAGGAGTGGGTGGCAAACTTCACCTTCTGATCCTCCCGGCACTTGCTGATCTCAAGTACCGCCTCCATCTCCCTTATCCAACGGTGGGCTGCAGCAGCATTACAATTCCCGTCAAAAGTCGGGGGCCTGCACCTCTGGAATGCCCGTAATTGCATCCCTTGGTTGTCACCCCTACCACATCATCTTCCTCTTCATCAGATACTACTATCTTTGGATCCGGTCGTTCCTCTCCTCCCTTGCTTTCCTTCCCAGTTGACCCTCTCCTATCCTCCTTCTCCTTTCTCTCCTCATTCCTCACAGCACGAATAACATCCGTCACCACAGATGGCATAACTGCCTGCAGGACTTGGTGTACCTCATCAGCAATCGCCTCCCTAGCTGAGGCATTCAGGCTCGCATTCTCAGTTTCTTCGTTCCTATCAGGAACCTCAGGGTTCACGGGGGTCGTCTCTGGAGCTTTAGTACTGTTCCTAGTCGTACGCGGACGACCTCTACCTCTAGCAGCTTTGGTAGGTTTCTTCCCAGCCATTTTCCTATGCACTATAAGATTCAAACACTAAAACAGTCATTCAAGGAAACAGCTCAGTTTATGTCAAGTATAGTAAGTCCCTAATTACAGTGGCCAGTTGTGATTAGCCACTTACTTTACTCTTCACACCCCAAGCATCCCCTATCCTGACTACATCAGTATCTAAATCTACTAAGAACACATAAATCACATAGCACACGCACATAACACTGATTAACTTTTAAGAAAAGCAATACCTGATGGCACATGGCTACTCGGGCTGACATCCCTCTTTCCGTCCCATTCTCAGTTTAAGTTAAGGTTTATTTTTTTGAAAATTTACCCGTTTCACTTAAACTTTAGCTCTGATACCAACTTGTAAGGCCCCCTTCCCGGGCACCTCACAGTTGGTCATTCATAGCATAAAACATACATAATATAATTTTAAGCAGCGGAATTAAGTTTAACAAAAACCATCCATTCATTATGAAAACTGTTGCTAAGCAATACATTCTAGTTTATAAGTCACAAAATGTTAGATGAATGAATTACAAAACAACAGTATTGTCAAAAAGTGAATGGATGTCAGTCTTGCCCGCCAAGTAGCCATCCCCGGGTGCCATCCTTAGCAACTTGTCACCTGCCAACTGGAAAATACATAAAAGTCAGCGTTGCTGAGTGAGTTCTAGTTTTATAATTAAAATACTTTATTTTTCATTCAAAACCATTCCCCATCTTCTTAGGTGATCATACATTGTACGTACACATAGGTAATATTTTTATTATCTTCACCATCGTTCAATTCGAACTTTTATTATTCTTCTCCCGGTCTTTTGCAACACATAGTTGCTCAACCATTAACGATCTCAAGGATCTCAAGACTTTTGGTTCTGTTGTGACACCGAGTCACTCACCCATTTCCAACCTCACCGGTTGTAAGTCTTCTGCGGGCTTTTGCAACGCCAAGTTGCTCACCCATTAGCAATCTCAAGGATTGCAAGGCTTCTGCGGGCTTTTGCAACACCAAGTTGCTCACCCATTAGCAATCTCAAGGATTGCAAGGCTTCTGCGGGCTTTTGCAACACCAAGTTGCTCACCCATTATCAATCTCAAAGATTGTAAGCCTTCTGCGGGCTTTTGCAACACCAAGTTGCTCACCCATTATCAATCTCAAGGATTGTAAGCCTTCTGCGGGCTTTTGCAACACCAAGTTGCTCACCCATTATCAATCAAGACTTTCGTTTATTCATTTACATTCCACTTTCTATTACCATTAATCTTCCACTATATTAATGATAATAATTCCTGTCTTGATCATGACCATTACACGTAGGGTCATACAATATTATTATTAATAAGCATATTAATAATAATAGCACTGATAATATTAATAATCATATTAATATTAATCCACATATCAGCCCTAATCATAACATTAATTAAAATATTAAGAAAGGGTATTAATACATTCAGACATAATCATTCGCATCCAATAAAGTCCAAGTCAACATCCCTGTGAAACCCTACTGCACGAACTCCAAGGGAAACATGTTAAAAAGTCTAAGCATTTTGGGCGTATGAGCCCTGTTCTAGGCGTTTCACCACTGTCGGGCATATCAGCTACACTTAGAAAATTTTCAGGCTCTGGGCGTATGAGCACTGCTGGGCGTATGACCCCTGTTGGTCGTATTAGCCCTGTTGGTCGTACCATCCCCTACTTAGAAAATATTTTCTGGTCATACGACCAGAATTCAGACTTTTCACCGTTTTACTTAGTTTTCAGACTCACAGGTACTGTGGGACTCACGAGTCTTGTTGGGACTTATAAGTCCCCATACTTGGCAAATTTTTCAGACTTATGAGTCTGGTCGTTTTAGGACTATTGGACATATTACAGGCTTGGACACATCACCCCACTTAGCCTATTTCTAAGGCACTTCTTTGGGCGTATAAGCACTATTGGACTTATTAACTTGTATTTAATTATTCTAAGTCCAAATTTCAGACATATTTGTAACCTGTCCATGTGTCTAATTCATATTCCAAGTCCCAAACATCATAATGCCTAGTTCTAAACATGCTCACATGATTCTAGGCAAAACTTAACATAAACACATACATTCATACATTCAAATCATACGGGTATAAAACCCAAATTTTATAAAACATACTTACATGCATTTTCCAGCCCCAAAACGTTTTAAAACAGGTAAAAAGGGGTCTAGAAACTCACCTTAGTTTGTCTTCGGGTTTTGATATCCCTTCCTTGAACTTCTCAGTTGTTTCTAACACCTAAAACACACACACACATATCACCGAACACACAAAACACATTTATAAGCACACATACGGTTCTAGAATCATCTTAAAACTTCAAGAACTCGAGATTTCTTACCAAAACTTCTAGTTTTCAGATTGCTCTTCAAAAATCCCGAGAATTCTCTGCTTTTGTGCTTTCTCTCTCTAAAAATATCGAGTTCTGTTTTCTTTTCTCCAAGAATTCCGAATGAAAGGATATGCAGGCATTATGGGCGGCCATGCCTCCCTTTTTGTACGAAATTAATGTGAACTTTGCCCATTTGGCACTTTTGGCCCTTCCACAAAAGTAGACTCTTTATTTCCTTTCCCTTTCTTTCTATTTCATTCTTTTAATTCCTTTAATAAGAGATTACAGGTGTTACAAAACATCATCTTATTGATATTTGATATACTCCTACATATATGTAAACAGTCATATCCAATTGTCCTACATATATGCTAATGCTTACATATACGTAAGAAATTTATATGTAAACATATATGTAAACAAATATCATCATACTGAAATATTTGTCTAACCAGATACATATACAACAGAAGCTACATATACAATATATGTAAGCAATCATCACCGGTGTAATATTTAACTAAAAACATGATTTATTAGTCATTTTACAAACTAACCAGTTACATATACAACAGAAGCTACATATATGTAAGCAATCATCACCGGTGTAATATACGAACCCCATAAGCAATGAACATAGAAGAACAACCTTGAAACAACACATTTTATAATATTATAATTGATATTCATTCAAAGTTCCAAAAGAAGATTACTAACAATCGTATTGACTACATAAAAAACCCCAAAATCATAAAAGTTTGAATCTAATAAATGCTTTCATTCAACATGTCTTCTGCCTCAATCGTTGCTTTGTCGCGATATACGTTAATATCTGACATCCATTCCTGCATTAGCATGATACACATCAGCAATTTAAAATAGACTTACTAATAAACACAAAGGCAAACAGTTTACTCAGTTGAATAATTATTTTAACCTTTCATTTCAGATCCTTCTTCATAATCACAAACAATGATAGGATCAGACGATGTGTTTAAAAGTTATTAAAGGTATAGTGCAGGGTAATTCTCCCACTTCTCCTCCTATTATCGGATGACAACTATACGAAATAGAGTTAATCAAACAAAAACAATATCATTTACTAACTTTTTCAACTTACCTAACTATAAATAAAACATAGGATTGCATAAGTATCAAACATTTCACAACTTGCTTACATATACGTACCAACATTATTTTCAATCTAGGTACTATAAAAGCCCTAATAAATAATTTACGGTTTGCTTACATATACGTATCCAGAAGCTTACACATACGTATCTACTTACAAAAACACTAATAAATGCATAACAATAAACCTACTCACAACTTGCTTACAAATACGTACCAACATTTTTTTCAAACATTATACTAAAAAAGCCCTAATTAAAGAATTTACGGTTTTGCTTATATATACGTATCCGGCTGATTACAAAAACGTATTTACCAACAAAAAAGTAGAAATGCATAAAAAATCAAACAAATCACAACTCGCTTACATATATGTACCAATATTTTCTTCATTGTGCATACTAAAAAGCCCTAACAAGTAATTTGCGAGTTGATTACATATACGTATCTACCTGCTTACACATACGTATCTACACAAAAGAAATCCTCAATTTCATATTCTCTATTTCTACATTTCCAAACCAAAAAAGCACCAATCTGTCACACCCTCAAAATCCACGTGCGGAATTCTACCGCGAGGCGTGTGAACAAACCAGGATCACAGTCAATAGTTACTTGGAACGACTCTATATGCAACGTTTAACATAACAAACCAAAGTTTAAACTTTGTAATACATGTGGAAGCGTTTAAACAAATAAAACAAACCCAAAATATAAAGATAAACATATATATATATCATTGTTTAAGCGTTAGGATGCATGCTTGACCCGTGTAGTGCTCCTAACAGCAGTCCAGATTTAATGACCTGAGAATAGCATACTAAAAGTCAATACACGGTTGGTGAGTTCAAGAGTTTGCGTTTAAACATAACAGTTTAACAAAAGTGTATATCAACCCAATGGTTGGTAAGTTCAAGAGTTTGAGTTTAATCATAACAGTTTAACAAAAGTGTAATCAACCCAATGGTTGGTTAGTTCGAGAGCTTGCGTTTAAACATCCCAGTTTAACAATAGCGTGTATCAACCCAACGGTTGATCAGTTTAAGAGTTTGCAGTTAAACATCCCAGTTTAACAATAGCGTGTATCAACCCAACGGTTGATCAGTTCAAGAGTTTACAGTTAAACGTCACAGTTTAACAATAGCGTATATTTAAGCATGTGCATTGTAATGGCTAGCTAGCCCATTCACAAACGATATTAAATAATGATTTCGACATTGAAGCTGACTGTGTTATGTTTGCCTCCAGCCACGATGTCAGATCGTGACAAATGTTCATAGGACAAATTGCACCCGACTGACCTCAAGTCACACAGGTGGGGCTCGTCACACCCAGTAGTACTACCCAACTTTCCCCGCTATCCAATATTAACAATTCGAAAGTGTGAGGACTTTTATAATGATAAACAGCACTATATTAATATCATACACGTCTTAAATATATAATGAAAATGTTTGTAACATTACCAGTATGCTATCTCCCCCAAAAGAGTTTTAATAAAATGAACTTACCCAAAAGAGATTTAGTAAAATAGTGGGGCCTGAACTCACCTCGGTTCTCGTGTGATGTTGATAAGCTAGTAAATTCCTCCTAAGGAATTATAATTCACATAAGTAATTTAAATAAAAATTCATAATCTGGTGTTCAATTGATCTAGGGTTTGGTTTTTCGAGGATTTGTTATAAACGTTAAATCATTTAATTATTATTGTTAATTCTTTAATAATTAAAGATTTATAATGATTTTAACATATCATTATATTCTAAATAAATTGTAAACGTTATTTAAACATGTAAGTTTATATTGATTTTGTAAGATTTTATAAATATTTAAATTTATAAAATCTAATTTGTATTTATATTATTAGGGTTTATCCATATATAATATATTGTTCATTAATAATGTGATGGTCTAAATTATTATTAAAAATCCACTTTTATAAGGATTATAATTTATAACACATGTAATAATTATTTACATAAATAATTTAGGTTTTTAAATAATTAAATTTCCACAATTATTATGATTTATCCATAATTAAAAATAATATGGTGTCCAATTAATGGATTAATACTTTAAATCATCATTTAAAGTCTATTTTTATAAAAATGGTTATTTATAATATTTTTAAATATTATTTTATAAATTTATTTTAAGGTGTTTTTAAATAAATAAATTACAGAAAATTATTTAAAGGCTTTTAAAATAGAAGAAGTTTTTTTAAAAATTATTTTTATAATTTTTGGTAATTTTTGTATATTTTTAAAAGGCTTAAAAGGCTTTAAAAAATAATGGGAGGTGGCCGGGTTCGAACCCGTGACCTCCTCCCCATAATACCGCGCACAAACCAGTGAGCCAAAGGCTCTAATCGCACAAGAACCCGGTTTGAATTTCTTTTAAACACTTAAACCCAGTTTCCCCAAATTCACATGAACCCTAGAACTGTAATCGATCAAATTGAAGATCAAGAATGTTATGATAATGCATAGATTCATGGGGCTTTTGTTCTCTATAAGAAATCGAGTGTATAGGTAGTTTCAATTACCTGTTTCGATGCTCAATAGCTGATGTTCGGTTAACTGCAGGTCGCGGCCGAATGAGGAATTTAAACAACGATCAATCGTAGATGAAAATAAAATTAACTTCACAGGAAGTTTCCAATGATCCTAATGATCAAAAGCCCTCTAGAAATTTAGAGGTTTGTAACTTGAATATGGTTGTTCAATCAGTTGCAGGTCCGCGAATGAGAAAGGATTCGATTTGAGTTGTTTGTGTGTTTCTGGTGCAATTGAAGTTGTAGACCGATTAGGTGTATTTATAGCATTGTTTAGGTTCAATTAATTCGATCATTGTTGAGTTTTAGTGCGATTTGGATCTGTAAAAGGGGCCGAAAGTTTCACGTGGGTGTAGATCGATCGCACTCAGTTTGTTTTCAAATTATTGTGGGGCATTGTGTTCGATTTTTGTCTACGAATCATTTGGTACCGTTTCATATTTTACAATCGAGTATTGAAGGGGTTTCAGGGTCGCCGGAGTTCCGCCGGAGGCCGGCCGGAGGAGTCGCCGGAAAATCGAGGGATCGGGGGGTTGGGTTTTAAAATTTACAGAAATGGTCCCTGGGGTTTTACAACTTTATTATTTCATGATTTAAGTTTATAAAACAAGTTTTAGAAATTACAAAACTAACCCTGGACTTTATTAAATCAATTAAATTAATTTTGTAAATAATAATATTTTCATTATTATTATTATTTTCATTATTAACATTATTATTTTTAATAATAATATTATTATTATTATCATTGTCATCATTTTTATTATTATTAATACTATTATAAAAATATAAAAATAAATTGTAAATTCACTTAAAATTTATATTAAATCACGAAAAATTTTCGGGTTGTCACATAATCTTTAATTGTTCATACATCTTATTCGATTTCATATCAGTACTACATTTTCAATTTACATCCATCGACTTCTTATTCGACTGATTATGCATTCACGGAACTCAATTACTCAATATTTGTAAATAATCTTGTCAAAGAACCCAAAATCCATTTCCGCATCCACAAATCACTCACATTTACATCAAAAAGAACATGCAATTTGATTTCTACAGAACCATAAAGAAACACATACCTTCTTTCGTCCTTCTGAGCCGATGACCTAGTCCACAGGAAGAACACCCTCAATCTCTATCAACTCTTTAATGATAAACAAATCGTTTCTTTTATTCAGAATATCTTCTCCTAATAAGAGTGATTGAGCGATTTTTATGGGATTTTTGTTATGATTACTGATGAGAGATGGCGGTTACGATTTGAAGATTGATATGTGCTTTGCCTAAATTACCCTTATGGTATTGAAATCAGTATAAGAATGTTCCTAATAATTACAATTTTGTCACTTTTAATACTAACCATTGATCTAAACTAATCAATGGCTTAAAAGTGATTTTTTTAGTTTTCTTAAAACTAGTGGTTTTCTTAGGAACCACCCCTATATATATATATATATATATATATATATATATATATATATATATATATATATATATATATATATATATATATATATATATATATATACATATATATATATATATATACATATATATATATATATATATATATATATATATATATATATATATATATATATATATATATACATATATATATATATACATATATATATATATACATATATATATGTATATATATATATATACATATATATATATATATATATATGTATATATATATATATATATATATATATATATATATATATATATATATATATATATATATATATATATATATATGGGGAAAGTGAACATGGGGCTGTTAAGCATCTAACATTAGATGGGAAACCCCCAAAACGACGTAGTTTTGATTTAAAACAATTAAATATTAAATAAAATCCTTTTAATTTGGAAACCAAACAATTATAATATTAACTTAAATCCTTCTAATTTTGAAACCAAACACCGACTCTTCATCTCCATCAATTGTTCCTACTCCTTTCTTTCCACCGATTCACATGATCATAGTTTCTTCTCTCCCGAGCCCATTTACAAGGTATTTCTTCCTCCTTCCAATCCGATCGTCCCTCTCAAGTCGCCAATCAAACAACAGAGTGGAAAGCGTTCACCGTGACGATGGCTTTGATTTCAATATACAACCCCTGTTTCATGTCCATTAATAGTTATATGTTTTTAAATAAATTCTCAATTTTATTGTTATTGAGAAGGTTCTTCAATCATATTTTAATGGCCCTAGCTGCTTCCGATGGATTTATTGAGGAGGTTAGTATGAACCATATGGGTATTTTAAAGGCTGCACATGTGAAGTTTATTATAATAGTTTTTTTTCTTTATGAAAGTAATCATGAGAGACTACAATGGTATTATTATAAGCAATTTTTGTGTTGGAATGGAGATTATGATTACTATTTTTTTACATGTTGTGAGAATTGATACATTTCTTTTTTGTTTAAATATGATGTACAGATAATAGAGAATTTACCACTTCAACAAGAAGAGCAAGCTACTGTAACAAAGAGGGTTTTAAAGATTTAAAGGCTAAAAGTTCTAAAGGAGATGTTAAGAAACGACGTAGGGATTTAAGGACCGGATGTAAAGCATTTCTTCGGATTTCAAAAACTAAAGACGGGAAATGGTTAGCGGATACATTTAACGATTCACATAATCATGAGCTAACTGTTACTCCGACTAAAGTAATGAAACATCGATCTCATGGGAAGTTTCACCGCTCACTGGCGTGCAAAGCTCTAATGTCAGAACTTGGTCAATCTGGGTTGAAACCTTGTCAAATTAGAAAGGTCGTGAATACCATGAAGAGTCCATGTGAAAATGATGTTACATCAAAACAATGTGCAGACATCTTAGCAGATCAACGAAAACAATATAAAGGTAAGGAGTTTTATGGACTTATTAAACATTTTCAAGATAAATTAATTATAGACAATAACCTTTATTTTGTTGTTGATTTATTTGACGATGGGTCTCCAAGAAATATTTTTTGGGCTGATGGGAGATCGAGAGACTCGTATATAAATTTTGGAGACGTTGTAGTGTTTGATGTCACATACATGACTAACAAATTTATGATGCCATTTGCTCCATTTGTGGGGGTAAATCATCACGGTCAGTCTATGTTGTTTGGTGGAGCTTTATTGGAAAATGAGAAGGAGGATACTTTTGAATGGCTATTTCGAAATTTCTTAAAATGCATGTTTGACAAGCACCCGTCATCGATAATTACCGATCAAGATAAAGCTATTGGTAATGCAATCAAAACGGTTTTTCCTAAAACTCGACATCGTTATTGTTCATGGCATATTAAGAAACACGAGATAGAACATCTTCGAGGTCTTAAAGTTCGCTATAGTGACTTTCAAGAGTTACACAAACAATGGGTAAAGAGTAATACAGTTGAAGAATTTGAAACTCGGTGGAATTATTATGCTCTAAATATAATTTTGAAAGTGACAGTTGGATAAGAGAGATGTATAACCAACGTAAATATTGGGCTAAAGCCTTCTTGAAAGATTGTTTTTTTGCTGGCATGACATCAAGTGGAAGAAGCGAGAGCATTCATTCTTTTTTTGATGGATATGTGAATTCAAAGACTATGTTGAATGAGTTTGTAATCCAGTATGATAAAGCAGTTGAGGCTCGAAGAGCTGCTGAAGAAGATGAAGACTTCAAGACAATGAACTCCAAGCCAATTCTTTCTTCTATTAATTTGATAGAGGCAAAAGCGGATGAAAGGTACACAAAAAAGCTCTTTGATGTATTTAAGAAAGAATGGACCGAAGCTACCTTCAATTTAAGCAATTCCAATCACCAGAGTACATACCAATATGTATGTTCAACATTTATTTAAAATTAAGTAAAGCAACAAGGCATATCATGCAAAAGTCTATATTAGATAATCATGTAATATCATACAAGATGTGCCGTAAGAGTTTAAAAAACAATTACAAAAGCATCAACCGTCTAACCACTAAAAATTATACTCTTTTGCCGGTCTAATCTATTACATCTTCTTAATGTTTCTCTCATTCTCATGGTCTTCACATGCAGCAACATTATTTTGTTTGTATGGTTGTATTCCTTAGTGATGAATCCACGAAATTGCATGTTGAATTTGCAGAATTGACCTGTGACAAATAAAAGTAAATCAAAAATATGAAACAATTCTGAAAATATAGTAAATGTAACTATCTTGTAGACCTCACAGTAAGCTATCAATTCTCACAGCATGTAAAAAAATAGTAATCATAATCTCTGAAAACATATAACTATTAATGGACATGAAACAGGGGTTGTATATTGAAATCAAAGCCATCGTCACGGTGAACGCTTTCCACTCTGTTGTTCGATTGGCGACTTGAGAGGGACGATCGGATTGGAAGGAGGAAGAAATACCTTGTAAATGGGCTCGGGAGAGAAGAAACTATGATCATGTGAATCGGTGGAAAGAAAGGAGTAGGAACAATTGATGGAGATGAAGAGTCGGTGTTTGGTTTCAAAATTAGAAGGATTTAAGTTAATATTATAATTGTTTGGTTTCCAAATTAAAAGGATTTTATTTAATATTTAATTGTTTTAAATCAAAACTACGTCGTTTTGGGGGTTTCCCATCTAATGTTAGATGCTTAACGGCCCCATATTCACTTTCCCATATATATATATATATATATATATATATATATATATATATATGGGGAGGGATCCTAAGAAAACCACAAAGTTATGTGAAAACCAGAGAAAACCATTAAATTGATCACATAACTTAAATTTTTTTATCATTACTCTTTATATTTGTGTGTGCACATATATAAATAAGGGTATGAGTCAATGAAAAACCGTAGCATGGTTTACATATACGTCACATATAGGTATATACGTAACCATTTTCATTTGAAATAGTGTTATATAAGAATCTTCATTCTCGTATTATGTTCATATATGTATACTAAATATTTTAACAATTAAAATAACATAAAATTTATGATATATTATTGGTTTCCGTGGTTTCTTTGGATATATATTGGTTTCTTAGGAACCATCCCATATATATATATATATATATATATATATATATATATATATATATATATATATATATATATATATATATATATATATATATATATATATATATATATATATATGCGCCACTGGTCATAACTAGAGAGATAAATCAGAGGCATGACCAGTGGCGCAACAATTCCGAATTGTAGTACGATTGTAGTATGAGCAACGAAAGAGATGTGAGCAACAAGATGCAAACGGATGTGACACTTGGGAAAGAGTAGGAACACCACCCCACCTTTAGGATGTATTACATGGATTATGCATTATAGGGATTTTGTTGAAAGCAAATTTAGCGGAGTTGGCGTGTATTCTTTTATTGGTAACAACATTATTTCGAACATCACTCACCTCGAAATACATTCTCTTCAGTCTTCATGCAATCTTTTCTCATGGTACCCTCTGCAGCGGCCGCCCAACACCGCCATCATGCTAGCCTCCCCACCACAAGCTCTACCATCTCCTGGCTCTTCTTACGTCATCTACTATTCCACCATCCTCTTTGAACCTCTGATCACCAAGGCAACACCAGCAAACCTGAAGGTGAACTTTTCAACAACCCAAACACATGTGCTTTGGTTTGACACCAAGCTCAAACACATTGCACTCGGCATTGCAGCCTCCTCCAGACTATGGCGGACGAGAAAGGAATATCTAAAGCTGTGGTGGTGGCGTAGGGAGACTCGGGGGTGGTTTGGTTAGACAAGCTGGTAAAAACCACTGAAAATGAAAACCGACATACACCTAAGGACACCTCTAAGTTTCCATACACAAATCCGAAGGGGATCGATCAGCCATGCGGATATCGAGAGTTGTATCAGAAATGAATGGAGGATGTGCTGTGGTTTGTGATAGGAGATGATGACACTGTGGGTTCACATTAGTTACCTGTTGGCGGTGGAGTTGGAAAAGATGCAGGGTAGGTGTCTTCAAAATTTATCCTGGTTATTATGGGCGTGATGATAGAATGTACGCATGTATGTCTGAACTTGATATCCCACTCACAAAAAAACCTGGGTTTCATCAGGTTAGTTTCAACCACATCTAACTGTCAAAATGTTATGCATAAACATAGAAAAGTTAGCTTGAAAGAAAACGGGTCGAATGGGTCAAACACGTGGAAAGCAACCCAATAGTGTATTTTTGATGAATAGAACCTCTTAAACCAGTGTAGTCAAAATAACGAGATCATTAGTGAATTATATAAAATACATGAAATTTGGAAGGAAAGCTTTTCGGGTCAACCCAACCCGACCCATTTTAAGCCATTAACCAACCTGCCCAGCTTAGCACTAGAATTACTAATTCTATGTTACTGAATATGCTGTATAACAGTATGATGTGTATGGGAGTCTATTAGGCCTATTAGTGGCCCATCCAGTGACTCCATTAGTCTTACTTTACCACCTTTATGTAGTGGAACCCATATTCCCAGGGATGCCTAGCATGCAAGGCATCAAACACTTGCTAGAATCAGCCATAAATGATTCTGCAAGTACAGTCCATCTGCTATGACAAGAAAAGAGAATGGTCCATTTTGGTGTCATGGGGTTTTTCAATACAAATTGTGAGAGAATTTCGTCTCTAAGAGAGCTTGAGATGCCTGCTCGCACATTCCTAAATTGGCACAGGCGGCTCGATTATACTGCATATGCGTTTAATACTATGCCTGTTACAAGGAACCCGTGCCAGAAGCCTTTTGTGTATTACATGAGTCAACCAAGTATGATAAAGCCAGGGCGAAGATTATTCGTGTTTATACTCTTCATAGAGAACGCTACCCTTATTGCAAATGGAAATGTAATCTCCTGAACATATTGATGCTATTGTGGTCTTATAAAAGGATGATAGTAGTTGGTGGACAAAGGTACCCTTTTTTCTTTCAAATAATCAGTAATATGTAAAACAGTAATTAAACATTTTATGTTACTGATCAGGCAAGTATGAATCTTACATATAAACAAGTAAAAAGACGAGAAGAGTGGTTTATATATGAACATGACATTTTTTAATCTTATCACACAGTTCTATGATAATACATTTATATTCTAAGAGGTTCTTTTATGATGCAGGCACCAAGAAAGGATTGTTGTCGCGTCTTGCCTGCTAATTAAAGAGGAATTCTATACTTGTGGGTTGGCAATCGTCAAACAAATGAAGTTATTGAGTAGTAGACTGCTATAAGTGTGCCCTAGTTACTAATAGATGTTCTGCCCCTAATCATGTACTTGATGGCATAGAATGATAAGGATCAAAGCCAGTTCTATTTTTCAAAAAAGCCACGATTTAAATGTTTCCCAGATTCCAAAATAGATTCATCAACACAAACAACATTGTAGTCATTGTAACAACATGGTAGAAATTTATTGCTTTCTGCTTTCCCCCTTTTCTTTTGGTACATCTTATGTGTAAGTTTTAGATCAAATTTTGTATTGTAACTATGATTACAAAATTTTGCATGTACAGTATATACCATTGATTTATATCCTTCAATGCTAAGGTTAACAAAATGAACTTGTCTACTATATCTTCTTCTCTGTATACTCCAGCTATAGTCTAATTATAGCAGAAATGAATCAAATCAAAAGAGTCTAGCAGGCAGTTAAGGTTTCCCATACAACATTAACCTAGAGAAAGGTTTATCAGCCTTCTCCTCTAGCCTGCGGTGCAACTTTGTTGCTTTTGCCTGGATGCATGACTATTGGCTCATCAGAAACAGGGAACAAGAGTTTTAAATCACGGGAAACTGAGAATGATGCATTTGGCTCATGTGAATCCACGAACAACTCATTGCCATCATTGGAATCAGAGCTTGGGGCACTTGGTTCATGCGGGATTGACAATGGGGCTTTTAGCTCATCAGAAACTGATAATGATGCATTTCGCACATTTGAATCTGTTGACGAGGCACTGTGATTATGAGAACCGGTGAATGACACATTAGGCTGATTAGAAAGAGCTAATGAGGCATACGGCCCATCAGAAACCAACAAGAAACCATCCGGTGGACTTTCCAATGCCAATACAGTTAGATCAAGATCCGCGGCTTCACTCCCTTGCTGTGACGTCTTGTTCTTGATTCTCGGCACAAATGTGGTTCTCCCATCCTTGGTCTCCAAATCCACTAACAAACAAATAACAGTCACCATATATAAATTTTGGATTTCAACACCAAGATTCGACAAACTTCATAGCAGAAAAGCTTCAAACTAAAACTAATAGCAACAAGAACCGTAAACGTTGATCAAACATACCACAGTTATCTCCATAATTCATACCTTAGGGTTTAAACTAAATCAACGCTTTGTAATCAAACTACAGTAACAACAATCAATCACCAGTTATAAATAAACAATATGTGAATGTATTGCATTGATAGCATAACTAGGAAGAATAAAATGTAACCAGATTTGTAACTGAAATTGGCGCTGAGACGATACAACTATACAAGAATACAGATGAAAAGTATCTACCTGGAGAACTGAAGAACCATAGGATGAAGAAACACACGATGACAACAAGAGGAATGAGATGAACGAGTCTGTACTTCATTGGTGAACTGAAGCTCTGAATGTCTCTCCGGCCAACGGCGGACGCCGGATTGTAGACAGGGAGATCGCCGGTGATGTCCGCCGCGGACATCGACCTCTTCCGCCATGAGTGTTTACTCATTTGAAACTGCTGCATTCGATCGAGTGTAAGGGTTTTCGATCGGAGGTCTGTGCGAAGTGTGTGTGTGTGTGTTCTGGTTTTATTTGAGCAAAACAGGGGAGACGAAGATAAAGGTTTTGGTAATCCGAAATCGTAATTGATTTACCGTGTTTAGGCGCCCAATTTCATTGCTAAAAGTGTTAACTTGTTGTAGGGTTATGGTTCGGTTTTAATGGTTTTTAGGTTAAACCATGAGGCGAACCGTTAATGATGGTTCATGATTATCATGAACCAAAGGTTGATAGTTTAAAAATAAAAGCAAATCGTGATTGAGAGCTACGAATGGAAGCAAATTACTTCGAGGCATTTATTGGTGGTAACAAACGGAGATTGAGTTGGTTCTAATTAGTAGACGTCTCTGTAAGAGGGTAAAAGACTCATTAAATATTATTAATAGTTTTGATTACAATATATAGAGAATATAATACAAACCCTAGAAACCTAACTAGGCTCGTGGGCTCATTCTAATCAAACCCTAACAATATATTCTAATACTCCCCCGCAGTCGTAGTGGAGGTAACCGTACGTTAAGACTGGAAAAGAAAAAATAATTATAAGATAAACATGCTTTAAGCGACTCAACTATCCAAACATTTGCCAAAAGACGATATTGTGCTTGATGTTGTCATCCATGTTTTGATTGATTGTGTTACCCATAGTTGGCCTGATAGTTACTTGGTTCTTGATTCTCGGAATGATAAATCAATAATTGACGACCATAATCGTTCATGACATGTCTAGGCTAGTAGCTGGTGGTCACTTGTATCTGTAGATCAAGGGATTAAAGCTGAAGGAATAAAAGATAAAGAAAGCAAGGCACGTGACCGCATTCAGGCGACGGTGTTTTGGATCCGTAAATCAAGAGAAAAATCCTTAGACGGGAAAAAGAAAAAAAACAAAGAGAAAGGTCGGTGACCGTAGTCAGGTATATTATTAGGGTTTGTATGTTTTTGTGGTGGTGCACATGATCCTAAGACTCTGATATCATGTAAAATGGTAAAAGACTCATTGAATATTATTGATAGTTTTGGTTACAATATATAGAAAATATAATGCAAATCCTAAAAACCTAACTAGATCCGTGGGCTCATTCTAATCAAACCCTAATAATATATTCTAATAGTCTCGTTGTCGGATGTGTAGGAAGCAAGAGTTTCAGCGGGTTGTGAAAGGTTAATGATAGTTGATAAATGGGAAGATTGATGTGATTTCCTAGTCTTGTTGCCCGTTTTAAACGTTCTTAGGTTGGAATGCATCCAAATTTAAATTTTATATGTATGTTATGTGGTTTACATGCATAAAATAAAAATGTTGTTTCAAGATAAACTGTTTACAACTTGAATATTAACAATTTTAACATTTTTTATTAAAAGTTTTGATGATAAATTGTTTACAGCTTGATTTTTTTAAAATGGCACTCTGAAAGACATACTTTAGATGTCACAAAGAACGTTCAAGCAAATTTGTATGTATCAATGAACTGCCACATTGAATGTTTTGTAGTAAGGTACCTATGTGTCACAAATCACGATCAAACAATATCTCAATCAAACAATAACCAAGTCTGATACAACGAAACCACTACCGAGAACAGAAACAACAAAGAAACAGACTATCGAAGTGATAATCTACAAAGAACTATTGTGATTAGCATAGGTTCATAGATAAACAAGAAACCCTAATTGTTGGGTGAAGAAGATGAGTAGTGGCTGTCAAATATGCTGATCATCATCACAAAGTGCCCTGATGACAAATATATAGCAGCCACAACAATGCCAAGCCCATCTCCAAAGTCCAACTCCAAAGCCCAGCAACAACCCGAACATCATCTAGATGAGCCCATAAAGCAACACAAGAAATAAAAAACATTAAAAGGATTTAGACATAAAATTAAGAGAATAATAGAATAATATAAAAATCTTATATAGTTTTAACATCCCCCTCAATTTAATGGCTAAATTCATTAGACATATAAAGTTTTTTACAAAAAAGATCATGTTGCTTATGAAACAAACCTTTTGTAAACAAGTCAGCAGGTTGTTCCTCGGAAGCAGTGGGAACGGTTACTATAGTACCAGCAGAGATCATGTACAGGAAGGAAGCTAGACCGTGTTATCATATAATTTCCATATTGAGTTCAACTTATGATAGTATTCAGAAATAGAACTTCCATTTTGTCTTAGTGAGTTAGTTTTTTTTATATAAATCAAAGACAACTGACCTATCTATTTTATCATATGTTTCTTTTAGTTCATCCCATACCTCTTTAGATAGTTTAGAAAATACTTGACCATCATACAAATCATCAGATATGGAATTAAGAATCCAAGTAAGAACCACATAATTACATCTTTCCTATTGAGCAGCTAGCACTTCATTATTAGTAGGTTTACATTTTCCATCTATGAATCCTAGTTTTTTTTACTTGAAGTGCTAGTTTCATAGCATTTGAACAGATTGTATAATTTTCAGTTCTTTTTAATTTCAGGTTAACAATCGTAAGGACACTTGAATCACTAGCATGTAAATATAAAGGATCACTAGCATTAAGTTTACTAACAAGGGTAACAATAGCATTGCTCTCATTATCACCCATTGAACAACAAGCAACTTATCAGACAAAGAAATAGAATGTAACATTCAAGCACACGCAAATAAGAACAACCAACACCAGCGCCAGGTTTTCGCACCACTTGTAGTGGCAGATCAAGGATTAGTGAAGGCTGCTAATGCAAAGACACATACAAGAATCACACCAGTGATATGCACACGTATCAATAGTATAGAAAACAGATAGAGATGCAACACAAAGCAGGGTGGTGGTTCTCCCTGATATTTTTCCAGATGTCGGTACTCCTAACCCGGCCAGAAGAATGCCTAAACAATAGCAATTGAGAAACAACAAAATAAGAAGGGAAAGAAGTTCTTACAGCAGGGGGTGCCCTACACGAGTACTCCAAATAAAGCGAAGACACAAACTCCGTAACCTTCACTTAGGGTTACGAAGCCTGATAAGAAGAGAGATTACCAACAGAAGACATCTTCAACAATGACTTAGGGTTCGGTTTTAATCAAACCTAAATCAGAGCAACTTCTCAGGACCAAGGAGATTTTGGTCTTCGACGACAAATAGAGAGTCGCCTGGTGTAAATCGCACCAAATAGAGAGAATCAGATGAGAAACCTGAACCCAAAGTTAAGGTTTCAAAACGAGAGAACTCTAATCAAATTAGTTCCCAAATAACGAGCAGTGGATCAAGAACCAGGATCAGATCAAACCGATCAGAGCCATTGCGGCTCTGATACCATGTCATAAATCACGATCAAACAATATCTCAGTCAAACAATAACCAGATCTGATACAACAAAACCACTACCGGGAACAGAAACAACAAAAAACAGACTATAAAAGTGATAATCTACAAAGAACTGTTGTGATTAGCAGAGGTTCGGGGATGTTTGAGATTGCTTATTTTGTTGAAAAGGACTTTTGATAAAAAGGACTTATTGACTTTTAACTTTTGAAAAGGACTTTTTAAAAAGGACTTTTTAAAAAAAGTGTTTGGATGAGCTTATAAACTGAAAAGTTAATAAGTTGTTTTTTGAAAAGTGTTTGGTTTAGCTTATTAATGTAAAATGACTAAAAAGGACATTCTGTTAAAAGTCAATAAGCTGTTTTCTAAATAATGTTTGGGATTGCTTATTTTACTCTGTTTTCTATTTCCGCCTTGCAAAATGAAAAAAAATAAGATATATAAAATAAGATTCGTTTACATGATTTATAAAAAATAATAGCGTACTACAGTCATCTCCATGAGATTGTTAAAATAACACCAACATTGCATAATGTTATGAAGCTAATGTGATACTACATTCATCTCCGTGATTCCATCAAATCTTGCGTAATTATATCTCTTATTGCTGCCATATATGTAACATCATGATCCGAACGATTTGTAACCGGAAGTTCTTCATTAATGTCATTTGCAGTACCATCTTCTCTAGGATTGTAATATTCTTGTTGGGCGGTGTTAAATGCTTCATCAAAGCTACCAGCCTTTCTAATAAAATTATGGATCACCATTGACGCTATCACAATACTCACTTGGTGCTTGTATGTATAGTTAACATGCATATCTCTTAATAACGCCCATCTAGCCTTCCACACTCCAAAAGTTCTTTCAATAATGTTTCGCAACGATGAGTGGTAATAGTTAAATGTCTCTTTTGGTCCCCGAGGAGCACGCATGGCACTACTATGTCCACGTTGAAAATCCGGTATATGATAACGAATGGTTTGACCTTTGTACGGAACAAGATAACCTTTAGTATTTGGGTATCCAGCATCAACAACGTAATATTTATCTACAAATAAAACATACAATAGTTAGGTTTTTCTAACATGTATAACAAATAAAAAATACATGTAGAACAAATCATTATACTAACCACCAGTTGGATGTGGAAACTGAAGTTCCGGTCTCCGTAAGGCTTCATTGAATATTCGTGTGTCATGTGCAGTCCCCTCCCATCCAGCCCATACAAATGTAAAGCACATGTTAAAATCACAAACAGCCATTATATTTTGTGTTGCATATCCCTTTCGACCAATGTACTTTGGTTGTTCCGTCAATCGAACCGATGCCCTCACGTGCGTCCCATCAATAGCGCCAATACAATCCTAAAAATCCAAAAAGATGAAATAATTAAGTCATTTATTAATTGGAACATTGGAAATGCATAAAGTTAGATAAGACCTTGAACATTGGATAATACCGAGGATTATTCAAGATATATGCGGGTACATCACCATTAAGGTTTGCGGGTGGCCTGATAATGTTAGCACTCATTTTAAGGACAGCATCCATAACGTTATGGAAATGTCTATGAATGATTTCACCCGAATGATTAAAAGATTCTTGGACAAATCTATTCGTACACCCATGAGCCAAAGTCATCAAGAAGATTCCAACCGACTCTTCAATAGACACATTGCGTGTTTGTTTTAATCCATAATTAGTAACAAGATCTACGCATAATTTCTCGAAAACGGATACGTCCATTCTAAATATTTCATAACATCGTCTAGGATGCCCATTTAATATCTCAGTTACAAACATGTGTCCTGTTTTTTTTGACGTGTGATATTGCCTTCTTCTATTATGCAAGTCACGTGCTATTATTATCCCTTTAACAGCTATTCCACATAACATTTTGAATTCTATATCTTTGTCCACCAAATATTCTTCGTCACTATCATACGAATCAGCATCGTCACAATCCATCCTAAATAAATAAAAAAGATGTAAAACAATTATATAAAAAGTAGAAATAACCCACAATAATGTTGATTTAATATAGATAACACATATTGTCAAATGATAACACAAATTGTAAAGCACTAAATCATTCTTCCATAAGTAACTTAAGGATCTTCATCTTTGCTTCATTAGTAGTTGGATACATAAACGCTTCACGATTTGGTTTTTTTATAAAGGCACGCACTGCACGTGAATAATCATTAGAACCTTCTTCAAAACCGGGAAATGTGATAACAATGTCCATGCATGCGGCAATTGTTGGTGAGACATTGTTGGTGGAGAAGTTTGTGTGCTTTTTGTTAATAATGCATCTAAAACAACATCTAGCTTCTCTTCAAAAGTAGAAGTTTTGCTCTTGGTGGAACGTTTGGTAGCAACATCCTTAGACCTTTTTCTTTTACTCGAACTACTTTCACCGAAAGTAGGAAACAAAGGCTCATCATCATCACACATTTCATCACTATCTCCTTTGCCCTCTATATTTTCTTCATTATCGTTTTGAAATTGTAACGGATTCAAAGCTTGATCTCCTACGGCAACCGAATCTTGAAACAAAAGAGCATAATGCGTCTCGAATATGTCCAAATTTGCACCCATAAATTTGGCATAATCTTTATTTTCCTACAACACATACATATTAATTAACAAAATTTCACGATTTAAGCATAATTACGATTAAAGTAAAAATAAAACTTACTTTTATCTTCTCCTCCCACCATTCCGGCGATGCATCGATTAGGCTTCTTGTTCCACCGATTCCACTTTCAAGCCTCACTAACCGATCATAAAGCTTCCATTCTTTTTTCATGTTGTCCCATTTGTTTTTAATTTGTTTTTTATCTAAAGCTTTTCCGGTTTTTTTCATACATGGTTTTTTCTATATTATCCCAACCAAGTTTATTAAAGTGAGTACTGTCACATCCCGGCGAAAGCGTGAACGATAAGGGTGGACTGTGACTAGCTTCTATCAGAGTGCATTGTTTATAGTAAATGAACACAGTTATAATAGAAACATAACACAGACATGCTTTTATTTATACTAGAGGAATTACATCATTTTAGTAAGATGCAAATTTGATGTAATTGTTTACACTAAATTACAGCATGTCTAAAACTTATGAAAATGCGCGTCAATATACACGCTCCCGTCAACTATATTGACGGTCAACGTGACGCAGACCCTTCCTACAACTTCACCCCATCCATCATGAACTTCAAAGCTGAAATCAAATGAGTTACTCATTTCCTGAAAAAGTACACTTAAACCAGTCAACAAAAATGTTGGTGAGAACATAGGTTTATAGCCAGACAAATATTTTGTTGATGTATTAATTACAACCAAACCTGCTCACAACATAAGTCACGAAATAATTCACAAAATCAGATAATATTACATTCTAACCCCCATTAGGTTAGATGCAGGAAAATAGTAGCAACCCTCATCCGGTTGGTACAAATATTCTCCTAAGTAGTGCCACTAACATTATCGGACGGTTCCTCATTCGAACTAATGATTGTATCGCAAATGACAGTAAGCAACAAAAATATTTTCAAAAGTAATACATCAACCCAAACAGTATACTTTTTCCCCTAAAACTTTGTTGAATACCAAATGGTTGAAAAATGGGGCTATGAACTCACCGTGTCTTCTCACTTAAACCTAACAAAACAGTTCACAGTGTCAGACAATATTTTCTTTAGATTTTTAAAACCTCAGATGTAAGTATCCTTTAAAGTTCTACCAATAATGTTACCACAAAAATTTTCCACAAATTATTTATTCATAATTAGTCCAAATTCCACATACATTATCAAAATACCTACTGCTGTCCAAAAATCATCAAAAATTCATATAATCTTATCCCAAAAGTAACTAACATCTCATAATTTTTATAACATCCAAATCCAAACAGATTATTTTCTATAAATTTTATAATATTCCTATAATTTGTTAAAATAGATTTTGTTCTTAATAAATTCCCAAAATTTTACAAAATACTTCTAATACAAAACCAAGCATCATATAATTATTTCAAAGTCCAAATCATAACATACCAGTTTCTGTAATTTTTACAATAATTTCAATATTTAGTAAAAATACTCATACTACTCCAAAAATTTTGAAGATTATATATTCTGTAGTCGCTGATTTAATAGTTCATATATGATTTTATCAGAATTTATTATTTACGTTAAGTATTTATTCTGATTTATTTACTACAGAACATATAAAAATTCATATCTTAATTATGATAGAGAATAAAATTCTGAAATAATTCCAGAGGCTTTTATACCTCAAAAGAATCATTCTGTGAATTTATCAGAATTTTCCCGAAATTATTTCTATTTTTGATATTTTCTTTTATTTTTCATTTATAAAATAATTTATATAAATTATTTATTTATCAAAACTTTATCAAAACTTCTAGTTCAATCTTTCAGTATAAAAATGAGAATTTTTCAATGTTTATTCCCACAATTACAGTTATTTAATATTTATTTGATTTTTCTTAAATAATTACAATATTAACTTTGTAAATTCAAAATATATATTTTAATCATAAGTTTCTGAGTTTTTGCAACTCATCACTTATAATTCATGAACCAAAGATTTTCAAAATTGGTTTTTGGTGTTTGAATACTAAAACTAATACATATATGTGTTTTGTAACATATATGTAACAAAAATTCTTTTATACCTTGTGATGGTGATCTTAGTGTTATCTTAGCTCCTTGAACCCGAGAATAAGGCTGTGGAGGTCGTGGATGGTGATGGTAGGTGATGGTGTTGTGTGATTGTGGTTTGTTGTCGGGTGTTGTTGATGGTGTTGTAGGTTGTTGTTTGGTGTGTGACCGAGGGATAGGAGGGCAAAGAGGGAGTATATGGTGATCAAATATGGTGGTGCAGTGTTTTTAACCGAGAGAGAAAAAGGCAGAAGGTGGCTGGAGGTGGTGGTGATCGAGTGAAGGTGGTGGTGTGTGTATAAAGACCCGAGAGGGAGAGAGATGAAGTGAATGCTTTGTTCTTAAGTTTGTTTGGCATATATCCTTATGTCCACCGCCTTATGCCCCATAGCATTGGTGAATCATGTTGTAGAGTGTTTAGGTGGCACACAAGGAAGCTTGGGTGGCGGTTGGGAGGGACTACCTAGAATTAGAGGTAAGGTGGCAACTTTTAAGACATTCTTGGTGTGAAGGGAATGTTTAGGAGGGTGTGGTGGCGGTTTATGTCACACCCCAACCTTGACGGCGGAAACGTCGAGGTGTGAGGGTTAAGATCGTTCACAGCCACATAACGCTATTAATAACCCAAATATATATTATTCATAAGTGTAAATTGTACCATTACAAATATAAGTCTCAAAAAAGTAAATAACATAACACAAGATGCAACAATCCAATTTATTTCGTTTATTTAGCTAGGACCATTCCTAGATGTGGAAGCACTTCAAGCTATCAATCAAACTTGTGCATTTCCTGAAACATGTTAAAAATAAAAGGTCAACATAAAAATGTTGGTGAGCATTCTATAGTTTTTGATACATAAGTATATAAAGATGGCAATTCATGTTGTAAATTAGAGAACAAAGTAACTAGGAATGTAAGACAGAATGCACAATCAAACCTTGACAAAGTTTTACAAGTTCCAAACGTTTACTTGGATCAACCAAGTTATAAGTATATACGATTAGCTAAGTGTACTTGGATCAACCAAGCAGGCTTGTCAGGCCCATAGATCTATGACGTCGCCAGGCTAGCAATAGTTAATGATTGTACAAGTATTCGACATTACATGGTAGCTACAAGATTCAATTAATCACAACACACAAGTAAATTGCCATAAGTTTACAAGAATCAAACGTGTTTACAAGTGTAATGATTAATAAGTAACATGTTTCACCCCAAAGTGTGAAAATAAGAAAAGGGGTATAGAAATACTCACCTGATCAAATAAGTATATATTGGATGATTAATAAGAAAATATTAACGCGCGTCGTTTCAACGTAGTCCTTCACAATGCACCTAAAATATATGTTTTTACGAGATTTAAGTCTCTATTGTAATGATTTTAACGAATCAACGAGGACTAGGGTTCTAAGTGGATTTGGGGCTTGTCAACTACTTACTTTTAACAATTGAAAATTATTCATGATTTCTTGAAAATTATATATATATATATATATATATATATATATATATTTGTTTTATTTCATGATGTGAAAGGGACATTTACAATAACTTGGAAAATGTATAGAACAAAGTTTTATAATTAAAAGAAATAAATACAATTTAAACAATATTATTTGAAACGAACGTTTGGATCAATAATAATTTATCAATTTATACTATTATTTAAAGTCCATTTTATAAGAAATAACCTAAATTAATCTTATTAAAAGATATTTAATTATTTAAATCTTGAAAAATTTACAGAAAATTATGTGATGTTTTTAAAAATGTTTAAGGTTTACAAACATCATTTTTATATTTTTCTAGAATTTTTTTATAATTATTTTAAGGCTGAAAAGCCTTTAAAAAAATATGTGGAGGTGCCCGGGTTCGAACCCGGGACCTCAAGGTGGACAATCAAGTGTGGAACCAGTGAACCAAGGCTCTGAGCCGCGGTTTATCTTGGTTTTAAATCATTTTAAACATAAACTAATAACTTTCCCCCCATTCCCTTAGAACCCTAAATCGTTTGGACCACAAATTGAATGGCAATTCGATTGTGTTAACGGAAACAAACATGGGGCTTTGACTCCCCTTGTAAATACGAACAAGATGATGTATCCAATTACCCGTTTTGTGAATGAATCGATGAAGAACAGGTTCAAGAACAGTGCGCGACTATGTTGTGATTCGTTCAGGGTACAATCGATGACGAAACTCGAATTCTCTTTGCAGAAAGTTTCGAATAGCCCAACAGATGAAGAGCCCTTTGTCAATTTTGTCTCACGTTGCTTGGAAGATGGTCCTCGACTAACTTGCAGGTTCGCGACAGTGGGGGTGATCGAAGGTGGGATTTCGTGTATTTTCAGGTGCAATTGAGGACTGTAAACGTTTAGATTTAGTTATATGATTGTTTAGGTTCCTTTAATTTGATTATTACTAAGTTTTAATGGAGGAACGACTATAAGATTAAAAACTTTCGGTTATGCACTTCGAATGGGTGGTAACCGACGCCTTAACCTCGATTAAATGATGTAATTATGCTCGAAATGTGTTCTAAAACGATTTGGAAACGGTTTCGGGTGAAAATTTTGTGTATACGGATCGTTGGGAGGTCGCCGGAGCCGCGGCCGGCGGTGGCCGGGCGTCCGCCGGAAAAACGGGGGAAGGAAATAGGGGAAAGGTTATGTTTTGAAATTTTACACAATTGGCCCCTCAACTTTAAATTATTATTATTTTATGCTAAACATTTTATTTAAAGTTTATAAATTGACAAAACAAACCCCTGAACTTAATTAACTTTAAATTTCAAACATTTTTAAAGTTAAATAACTTTTATAAACTGTTATTATTATTACTATTATTATTATTATTATTATTATTATTACTATACTATTATTATTATTATTACTATTTATTATTATTGTTATTGTTGTTATTATTATAATTTGTTATTGATTGCAATTATTATCAACATATTCAATTTAATTGTTTGAAATGTTAATTTTTAAATTAAAGGAAGAATATAAAATTAAGAAAACAGCATAGGTAATCCATAAGTTCCATAAATGATGACAATGATCCTTGCAAGAATATAACGAGGTTAACTTTTATTTTAACGAAAATACGAGATGTTACAGTCTCCCCAACTTTAAGAAATTTCGTCCCGAAATTAGAAATGAAACTATACAAACAAATGCGGGTATCTCTTTCTCATATGTTCCTCACGTTCCCAAGTGAACTCAGCTCCACGTTTGTTTTCCCAACGGACTTTGACGATCGGTGTGGTAGTTGTTCGGGTCTTCTTTAGTGTTCGGTCCATAATCTCAACAGGCTTCTCAACGAAATGCAATGACTCATCTATTTGAATTTCCTCGAGAGGAACATGCAAATTTTCATCAGCCAGACATTTCCTCAAGTTGAAGACATGGAAGACAGGATGCACCCCGTTAAGTTCAGAAGGTAGTTCCAGTTTGTAAGCCACTTTCCCAATTCTTTTCAGAATCTTAAAAGGTCCTACAAAGCGTGGGGCTAACTTACCCCTCTTTCCAAAACGTACAACACCCTTCCATGGAGAGACCTTAAGAAGAACCATGTCGTCGACTTGAAACTCCAACGGTTTGCGTCTTTTATCGGCATAACTCTTTTGGCGACTCCTAGCCACCTCAAGGTTATTTCGAATTTTAGAAACTTTGTCGGTCGTTTCTTGAATAAGTTCAGGACCAGTGATGAGATTTTCCCCAATGTCAGTCCAACAGATCGGTGAACGACATTTACGACCATACAAGGCCTCGAATGGTGCCATCTTGATACTCGAGTGATAACTATTGTTATACGAAAATTCCGCGAGTGGTAAATGCGTATCCCAATCACCACCAAAGTCAAGGACACATAGTCGTAGCAAATCCTCGAGGGTTTGGATTGTTCGTTCGGTTTGACCATCAGTTTGAGGATGGTAAGCCGTACTTAAATCCAATTGAGTACCCAAGAGTTCTTGCATAGACGACCAAAAGTGCGAAGTGAAACGAGCATCTCGGTCGGATATGATATGCAACGGTACGCCATGACGACTCACAATTTCGTCAATGTAGATGCGGGCAAGTCTTGAAACTTTGTAAGTGTCTCGTATTGGTATGAAGTGTGCCGTTTTGGTCAAACGGTCAACAATCACCCATATACTATCATGGCCACGAGGAGTACGAGGTAACTTGGTTATGAAATCCATGGATATATGTTCCCATTTCCACATAGGGATTTCGGGTTGTTCAAGTAAACCACTTGGTCGTTGATGCTCGGCTTTGACTCTTGCACATGTTAGACACTTGGAAACGTAAGACGCAATATCTTTCTTCATTCCAGGCCACCAATATTGACTACGCAAGTCCATATACATCTTATCGGAGCCAGGATGAATAGAATATCGGGTTTGATGAGCTTCGTTCATGATGAAGTGGCGAAGATTATCACGATTAGGGATCCAAAGTCGATTCAAAAAGTACCACAAGCCATTCGGTTTTGTCTCCAGTTGTGACCGAATATTGGACACCAAATCTTCATCCTTTTCTTCGTCAGTTAATGCCACTTGTTGAGCCTTGCGAATGCATAACTCGAGATCACTATCAATCCTGATGTTTTGGAGCATGACAGTAGCCTCGTTAACATCCACATGAATCTCGGTATCAAATTCCCTTAACGTGTCAAACCATTGCCTTCGATCGCGGATTTCTTGAGGCGAGACAGTCTTGTTGTGGACCTTGCGACTCAGTGCGTCGGCTACAACATTCGCCTTTCCAGGATGATAGCGAATGTCACAGTCGTAGTCGCTAATCAACTCGATCCAACGTCTTTGTCTCATGTTGAGATCCTTTTGGTTGAACACGTGTTGGAGACTCTTATGATCGGTGTAGACTATGCATTGCGTTCCATAAAGGTAGTGTCGCCAAATCTTCAGAGCAAAAACTACAGCACCAAGTTCAAGATCATGGGTAGTGTAGTTCACCTCATGAACCTTCAATTGCCTCGATGCGTATGCTATGACTTTGCCTCGTTGCATGAGAACACAACCAAGGCCTTGATTAGAGGCATCACAGTACACGGTAAAGTCATCATTCCCATCGGGAAGCGTGAGAATAGGAGCGTTACACAACTTGCGTTTTAACGTCTCGAAAGCCTCTTCTTGTTCGGGTCCCCATTCAAAGAGTCGATTCTTTTGAGTTAGCGCCGTTAATGGTTTAGCAATCTTCGAGAAATTTGCTATGAACCTACGGTAATATCCCGCTAAGCCCAGAAAAGAACGAACTTCGGTTGGGGTTGTGGGAACACACCAATTTTTCACGGCTTCAATTTTTGCAGGATCGACGTGAATTCCTTGGCTGTTCACCACATGCCCTAAGAATTGAACCTCTTCTAACCAGAATTCACACTTGGAAAACTTTGCGTATAATTGCTCCTTCTTCAAAAGTCCAAGAACTTGTCGCAAGTGCGTCTCGTGATCGATTTTCGTCTTGGAATAAATAAGAATGTCATCAATGAACACGATCACAAACTTATCCAAATACGGTTTACATACTCGATTCATGAGATCCATGAACATGGCAGGTGCATTGGTCAAGCCAAAAGGCATAACCATGAACTCGTAGTGTCCATATCGAGTACGAAAAGCGGTCTTTGAAATGTCATGATCGTGAACACGTAGTTGATGATACCCGGAACGTAGATCGATCTTTGAGAATTGAGTTGCTCCTTGAAGTTGGTCGAAGAGATCATCGATTCGAGGGAGAGGGTATCGGTTTTTTATAGTAAGCTTGTTGAGTTCTCGGTAGTCGATGCACATACGAAATGAACCATCCTTCTTCTTCACAAACAGGACATGTGCACCCCACGGTGATGAACTAGGGCGAATGAAACCTTTATCGGTCAACTCTTGCAGTTGGCTAGCTAGTTCTTGCATCTCAGACGGTGCAAGACGATAAGGCGATTTAGCCACAGGGTTTGCACCAGGGATTAAGTCAATCTTGAACTCAACTTCTCGCACGGGAGGTAGCCCTTTATGATCCTCAGGAAAAACCTCAGGAAATTCTCGCACGACAGGAATATCTTTCAATTCCTTACCCTTGGCTTTTGTATTAACTACA
Organism: Flaveria linearis; assembly: GCA_024085815.1. Taxonomy (NCBI): domain Eukaryota; kingdom Viridiplantae; phylum Streptophyta; class Magnoliopsida; order Asterales; family Asteraceae; genus Flaveria; species Flaveria linearis. The sequence goes on from CM044001.1 coordinate 100,519,356, forward strand.
TATGCCATGAAAGCCATGTAGTTTTTGCTTAAGCACTTGCGGGCCTTGATACAAGACATAAGTTTGAGTCCTTGGGATGGTTTCTCCCCAAGGACCTTTAAGGTATCACCAGTCGGTAAGGGAATTCGGATGCACTTCTCGAAACACAAAATTTCCGCACGATGTTTGGCCAACCAATCCATGCCGATAATAACATCGAAGCTTCCCAGTTGCATAGGAATGAGGTCGATGGAGAACTCGTGTTCGTTAAGGCTTAAGGTGCAATCACGTATTACGACGTCAATGACAATAGATTTTCCATCGGCGACTTCGACCGTGAAGGATCTTCCCAGATGAACACGCGGTTTAGAAAGTATAGGCTCGAATTCCAACGACACGAAACTCTTATCCGCACCCGAATCAAACAATACGGATGCATAATGACTATTTACAAGATACATACCTGTTTGGTAATAACCTATTATTGGTATGATGAACACAAGATAGGAATATTTATAAGACAAGAAATGATTTAAAAGTAGTTCAACGTCGTACCATTCACCACGTCATTGTTGGCTTGTGCTTGGTTAGCGTTGATGTTGAAGGCCCTTCCACGAGCCGGTGGTACATTTCCTGCATTGCGAGGACATTGCGGACGAATATGACCAGACTCGCCACAGTTATAGCAGGTTCGGTTGGTAAGCATTGCAGTGTTGTTTGGCGCTCGAAGACAAGTAGCCACCAAGTGTCCATACTTTCCACACAACGAGCAGACTCGGCATGGAGTGTTGCTCGTGTGATGGTACTTGCACGTGTTACACATAGGGTATGGACCAACATAAGCTTTAGCCATGGGGGCTTGATTTGCAACCACCATTTGTTTTTGAGGAGCATTTGGAGTGGTCACAGCGTAGTTGCGTGTTGGTGTGAACTTACGCTTCTTGCTTTGGGAAGACGACTCGGCCCTTACCTCCTTTGTTGCCTCGGGCATCGCCTTCGCAGTAGACTTTGAACCCTTTGCCGACATAGTACCAGCTCTAATATGATTCTCAGTGAGCTGCGCTGTGATAGTAATTGCCTCCTCCAAAGTTGTGGGCCTACTACCCATCACGGCATCTTGAATTTGAGGTGATACCCCCTTGATGAATTTTTCAATGTTACGGGGCACAGTGTCTACCATGTGTGGTAGAAGCATACTCAATTCATGATGTCGGGTGGAATAAGCCAAATGATTCCCACCATCCTGTTTGAGGTTCCAGAACTCCTCCTCCAGCTTTTGCAACTCGCTCCTCGGGCAAAACTTTTGGATCATGATATCCTTAAATTCTTCCCAGGGCAACGCCAAAGCAACCTCAGTTCCACGGTTTTTCTTTTCACTATTCCACCATGTTAGTGCCCGTTGTTGAAGGACACTTGCAGCGTAGCGAACTTTGAACTCATTAGGGCACTCGCTAACGATAAAGGTGTTCTCCATACTTTCAAACCACTCGAGGAGTCTAGTGGCTCCTTCTTTTCCACTAAAACTAGTAGGTTTGCACGAGTTGAAGTGTTTGAAAGTGCAAGTACGGGTGTTCCCTTGTTGATTGTTGTTATTCTCTCCATGAGCACCACTATTGTTCCCATTAGTGTTGTTGTTGCTATTAGCCATTAGGGTGCTATTAAGCTCAGCAACCATGGTTGGGAGTACGGCAGCCATTTGTCGGGCAATCATTGCTGCAAGCTTACGGTCGGAACTTCCACGCTTTCCATGATGACGAGACATGCTGGATATACAAAATGTGTTAGTTACAGGAGTGAGGATAACAAAGGATAGTAGTTTAGACAAAAATAGCTAAGGGTTGTAAGGTACACGGGATGATTCCATTAGGTAACGCATTACCATTTGGAAACGTTGACACGTCAAGGTGAATTGACCCATTTGCCTTAGAAATTTGTGTATGTTGACCATAGTTTATCACTCATCCCAGAAATCCCCAGGTAGCGTAACGGGCCCCTCAATGAGATTTATACGAATACGCTTGCCTTAGCCCGAGGGCTTTTTGCCAGGAAATCCAGAATACAGGTGTCTATGTGTCACACAATATTTCTTAGGTTCATGAAATCAAAACCTTGATGAGATTTATATAGATTAACATAACGCCTAAAGATCCAAGTCATAAGCATAAGTATACGATTCCACGTGTCGTCGAGAATAAGATTAAGAGGTTTCATGTTCGGGGAGAGTCTAAGAGTCAAATGTAAGTTTTGGGAGACATGTAGAAATGTTTAGGCAATCCTATGCTAAGGCATCAAATTGCACATAAGGGAACATAGCATTATGTAGCATGCAAACCATATACCTTAAAAGATAGAAATATAATTCTATAAGGTTCATGCATATGCTATAGTCTAGGTCACCATTTCTAATAACCTAATTCCCTATAGTTACGGGCTCTGATACCAATCTGTCACACCCCAACCTTGACGGCGGAAACGTCGAGGTGTGAGGGTTAAGATCGTTCACAGCCACATAACGCTATTAATAACCCAAATATATATTATTCATAAGTGTAAATTGTACCATTACAAATATAAGTCTCAAAAAGTAAATAACATAACACAAGATGCAACAATCCAATTTATTTCGTTTATTTAGCTAGGACCATTCCTAGATGTGGAAGCACTTCAAGCTATCAATCAAACTTGTGTATTTCCTGAAACATGTTAAAAATAAAAGGTCAACATAAAAATGTTGGTGAGCATTCTATAGTTTTTGATACATAAGTATATAAAAGATGGCAATTCATGTTGTAAATTAGAGAACAAAGTAACTAGGAATGTAAGACAGAATGCACAATCAAACCTTGACAAAGTTTTACAAGTTCCAAACGTGTACTTGGATCAACCAAGTTATAAGTATATACGATTAGCTAAGTGTACTTGGATCAACCAAGCAGGCTTGTCAGGCCCATAGATCTATGACGTCGCCAGGCTAGCAATAGTTAATGATTGTACAAGTATTCGACATTACATGGTAGCTACAAGATTCAATTAATCACAACACACAAGTAAATTGCCATAAGTTTACAAGAATCAAACGTGTTTACAAGTGTAATGATTAATAAGTAACATGTTTCACCCCAAAGTGTGAAAATAAGAAAAGGGGTATAGAAATACTCACCTGATCAAATAAGTATATATTGGATGATTAATAAGAAAATATTAACGCGCGTCGTTTCAACGTAGTCCTTTACAATGCACCTAAAATATATGTTTTTACGAGATTTAAGTCTCTATTGTAATGATTTTAACGAATCAACGAGGACTAGGGTTCTAAGTGGATTTTGGGGCTTGTCAACTACTTACCTTTAACAATTGAAAATTATTCATGATTTCTTGAAAATTATATATATATATATATATATATATATATATATATATATATGTTTTATTTCATGATGTGAAAAGGGACATTTACAATAACTTGGAAAATGTATAGAACAAAGTTTTATAATTAAAAGAAATAAATACAATTTAAACAATATTATTTGAAACGAACGTTTGGATCAATAATAATTTATCAATTTATACTATTATTTAAAGTCCATTTTATAAGAAATAACCTAAATTAATCTTATTAAAAGATATTTAATTATTTAAATCTTGAAAAATTTACAGAAAATTATGTGATGTTTTTAAAAATGTTTAAGGTTTACAAACATCATTTTTATATTTTTCTAGAATTTTTTTATAATTATTTTAAGGCTGAAAAGCCTTTAAAAAAATATGTGGAGGTGCCCGGGTTCGAACCCGGGACCTCAAGGTGGACAATCAAGTGTGGAACCAGTGAACCAAGGCTCTGAGCCGCGGTTTATCTTGGTTTTAAATCATTTTAAACATAAACTAATAACTTTCCCCCCATTCCCTTAGAACCCTAAATCGTTTGGACCACAAATTGAATGGCAATTCGATTGTGTTAACGGAAACAAACATGGGGCTTTGACTCCCCTTGTAAATACGAACAAGATGATGTATCCAATTACCCGTTTTGTGAATGAATCGATGAAGAACAGGTTCAAGAACAGTGCGCGACTATGTTGTGATTCGTTCAGGGTACAATCGATGACGAAACTCGAATTCTCTTTGCAGAAAGTTTCGAATAGCCCAACAGATGAAGAGCCCTTTGTCAATTTTGTCTCACGTTGCTTGGAAGATGGTCCTCGACTAACTTGCAGGTTCGCGACAGTGGGGGTGATCGAAGGTGGGATTTCGTGTATTTTCAGGTGCAATTGAGGACTGTAAACGTTTAGATTTAGTTATATGATTGTTTAGGTTCCTTTAATTTGATTATTACTAAGTTTTAATGGAGGAACGGCTATAAGATTAAAAACTTTCGGTTATGCACTTCGAATGGGTGGTAACCGACGCCTTAACCTCGATTAAATGATGTAATTATGCTCGAAATGTGTTCTAAAACGATTTGGAAACGGTTTCGGGTGAAAATTTTGTGTATACGGATCGTTGGGAGGTCGCCGGAGCCGCGGCCGGCGGTGGCCGGGCGTCCGCCGGAAAAACGGGGGAAGGAAATAGGGGAAAGGTTATGTTTTGAAATTTTACACAATTGGCCCCTCAACTTTAAATTATTATTATTTTATGCTAAACATTTTATTTAAAGTTTATAAATTGATAAAACAAACCCCTGAACTTAATTAACTTTAAATTTCAAACATTTTTAAAGTTAAATAACTTTTATAAACTGTTATTATTATTACTATTATTATTATTATTATTATTATTATTATTACTATTATTATTATTATTACTATTTATTATTATTGTTATTGTTGTTATTATTATAATTTGTTATTGATTGCAATTATTATCAACATATTCAATTTAATTGTTTGAAATGTTAATTTTTAAATTAAAGGAAGAATATAAAATTAAGAAAACAGCATAGGTAATCCATAAGTTCCATAAATGATGACAATGATCCTTGCAAGAATATAACGAGGTTAACTTTTATTTTAACAAAAATACGAGATGTTACAGTTTAGGACACTAGAGTTTGACTTTTGGAGTATAGATACATGGAACCGAGGCATGGTGTGGAAACAAGAAAAGAAAACCGAGGGATAGGGGTAAGATGGCAGCTAGGGGTTGACTTTAAGGTGTGAATATGAAGTTTCTATGGTAGTGTGGTGGCAATTAAGGAGAAAGAGGTGGCATGGTGGTTTCGGGTGGTAGTATGGGGTGTTGGTTTTGATGGTATGAAAGCATGGAAGGTGGTATAGTGGTTTCAAGTAGCATGGGGTTTGAGTTGATAGCTGCGATCGTGGGTGTTTGGGAGGGTGGTTTGGGTGTTAGTTTTAGGTTTTAAGTTAGGTTTTTAGTTAATGTTTGATTTGGTTATGTTTATTTGTGTTCTAGTATGTATATATATACATATATATAGACGTATATTCACGCATGTATATATAGATTTGTAGAATAAGTATATGTATCCATAGTTTACACACATAACATAACTAATCACAAGCTTATAATACGTGTATCCATTATATATATATACACGTAAACATATATATATATATATATATATATATATATATATACATCCTAATCATACATAAATACAAGCATACCAAGGAATTTTTCCATGTACATATACGTATGTAAACATGCATACGTAAACTTTTGTATTTATATACCCGTATGTGTAGATTTTGGGTATTTAACATACATGCACACGAGAATAATCAACTTATATGTATGCATGCAAACATGCATACGTAAAGTTTCCATATATATGCATGTATGCAACCATGCATAAGTACACCCAAATATAAATCATGGTTGTAACGTAATATAATAAAGGAAATTTTTTGACGTAATATAAAATATTTTTAGGGTTGTCACAAGTACCAGGTCTATTCCCTCTTTAAGTTCAAGCAGGCATGCATCAATAAACTCCTTGAATGTAATATCATCCCATAAAAATTTTGATTTACTCTTTCTAATTGATATTTCACTACTCATTGAGCTAACTGTTAAAAACCACAAAAAAAATCAAATAGCATTCAATGTTGCAAACTAGCTGTGGCAAGTGTTTGTGAACCCATTCAATGTTGCAATCTTATATAGAAGACAATAACAACTAGCAAATAAAATCAACTAACCATCATACCTATGAAAATGGCAA